>JAVYIG010005152.1:0-143486 GCA_035222895.1 Strongylocentrotus droebachiensis
TCTACAACGCTTATATTGGCGGGGGTCGCACTCAGAGCGAAAATTTCCGCGTAGTGTCCAAACCTACGACGGTGTTCAGCCGTATTAGCGCGGGAGTCGAGCTAGTACGGGGTGGTGAGCTCTTTTAAATACCCCGTAGTCGGCACTTGCATTACCATGTGAAAACTCGCTATTATCGTGGGACAGAGAGAGAGAGAGAAAGAGAGAAGGGGGGGGGGGGCTGGTACGAGAGAGAGTGTTTGGGGCGCCATTGCCTAATAGTTAAGATAAACAATGTTTATCGAAAAAAACTTCAAATTGAAAAACTTTTTTTTTTTTTTTTTTGGGGGGGGGGGGGGGGGGAGGTAATTCGTTGGAAGTTGGCGCTTTGCAATTTGTACTTATTCTATAATGCATAGTATAATGACAATGATGACAATAGCCATGATAAGACTGTTGATAATGATATAGAAGTAATAATAACAACAATAATGTCATTGTTTAAAAGAATTACTTGTTGCATGTTGATAATTGACTCAATATTATTGATTGTTTTATTTTATTTTAATACTCAATTATACTATCATTTTAAGACTGAACGAATTTGTGTTGAAGACGCAGCTGCCCCTATGCATTTGTTACTTTTTTCTGCATGTAATATTGTGTCATGTTGCATTTGAAAAGGCCATTATAGAAAAAAAATCATGTCGATAATTAATGAGTTCAGGAATGTTAATATCATTACTTAATACTGCATAACTCTTTTAATTTTATTTTCTTATTTGATGGTCAGTTGTGATCATGATGATTTAGGTAGCCTGTAATCGTGATGCTGTATGACTGGGGTGTGGTGTTGCTGGTGCAGTCTTGTGTAGGATTGAGGTATTGGTGTTCGACCTATATATACCAGCTACGATTTACACTGCTTTATATAAACAAACCACATTATATCAAAAACTCAGAATATATTATATTCATCTCTGATAATGTAAGAAGACCTTGTATCTCGTTTTGTCTCATATTTACTTTCATCAATACAGACACGGACTCTAAGTACCCGCCTTCAGGTATATGTATGGTATGGATCATCCTCGTAATAGTAGTTCTCTTTTTCCTCGTCATTGTTTATGCGATCTTAAGTGGTAGGTATTACATTTTCTGTTCTTATGCTACGTTTACACTATGTTCCCGGCGGCCACGGCAGCCCCGTTTGCCCGAAACGTAGTGCGCCGTGCTATTTAGACGAATTTTATCTCTGGAATCAAGTTTTCTTAAGTCTTGCCAAGTTTTATCACGGTCTACCGCGGTAATCCGCCACGGGCCGTGGATGGAAGGGGATGCTGAGTCCTGGAGGCTCCAAGGCGCATTACGGTTCGGCCCGCGTTCTACCACAGGTGCCACAACGTTCCCTCCTGGCCCGTCACGTTCTGACGGGGACCTCACGTTTCTCACGTTCTGATCAAGTTCTGACACGTTTGTCACGCTCTGTCAAGGCTTTCTACGGATGAAACGTGTACGCCGGGCAGCTTTGGAGCACGATTGTGCCCACGGTATAAAAAATGGCCTGCCGAGCACTACTGGTGGTGGTGGTGGTGGTGCAGGACGGAGGGCCTTCGAACGTCTTGGCTTCTTCGGTGGCATAGCTTGACCTTCTTTCTTCGTATTGTAAATGCAGTAATGTGTCGTCGATTGCCATACACCACTGCCTGCCGTGAGAACCGTGGCAAACCGTGGTAATACTGGCAAAACGTGGCAAAAACGGGACAAAATGTGCAACAACCGCTAAACTACCGTGACAAAACGTGCAGAACGTGACAAAACTTGAACAGACCGTAAGATGCCGAAGAATGTGCGGGCCTCACGTCAGTGGCGGATCCAGGGGGGCCCGGGGGGCCCGGGGGGCGATTTTCAAATTATAGGGAGCAAAAACAAAAGAAGAAAGTTGGGCCCCCTCCCCTAAGAAATCCTGGATCCGCGCCTGCCTCACGTCCCACTACGGACCACCTGCACGTTTTGTTACGGCCTATTACGGACTGTCAAGTTTTGTTATCGTTCGCCCCGTTTTACGACGGCCTACTAGGTTTATCATCCGCACCGTGACTGCCGTGGCAATTTTTTGACAGTTACAATCTGACACGGTATCCACGGCAATCACGGCATGTCACGTTTGCCCATACGGTCCCCCGCGTTGTGTCACGTCAATCCCGTTTCGTCCACGGTGGACTGAAACGTGGTTGCCGTGGCCGCCGGGAACATAGTGTAAACGTGGCATAAACGTAGTATTAGGAACTAGCTTAATACTTGAGCTCTAAACCCTAATTATTGCAAATGCTTTACCCCTTTATAATCGAATATCAGTTTATAATCAACATTTCAATGTTCGCTACTTAGGTTCAGAATAATAATATACCCTTTCATAATGAAACATATTAATGTCAATAATAATAATAATCAACATAATGTAAATGATTATAATGATACAAATTATAATGGTAAAGACATCCAAGGATATATATATGATACAGCCATTTCCCTATTATTCTAATCAATTACAAGTTAGTTAAATTTTTTCTCTGGTATGACTTTAATTGTCAAGTTCTGCTCATCTTCCACTTTATAGGTCGTATAATATTTGATCCCGCTCTACGTAAGACTAAAGTGAACAATACACAGATCGAGATGAACATTGTGGGGAAAAGCAGAGAAGAGGAGGAGCCACCGAAATCAACGAAGATTATTTTGTTGTTTGATAAGCTGTCCTGTACAACTATCACGTTTATATTCTTCTTAATGATAGTTTTCATTCTTTTAGTTGCGTATGTTGCAACAGTGGGAAGTTTAACCGAAGTGGGCAATAAACTAGAAGAACATATTCCATTTAGCAAATACAAAGACATGTTCTGACCAATTGGTTATTTCCCAGATATTTGAACCGAGTACTTTCTTGGAGAAAAACAACAACAATTTGTTTTCTTGCTAGCAATTGATTTCCTAGACTAGCGATATCTCAACAATCTAAGGTTCAATAATATTCTTTCAGATGATAAATGGATTTCATTAAAGCACACACCCTTCACTAAGCAACATTGATTTTAATAATGGAATGTCTAAATCCATGTTTACCAGATTTTGGTAAAACCATGAAAAACATTATCGCAATCGAAACTGACGCAAGGGAAATGTAAGTTTCAAAAGATAGTTATGGAAGATTTATACTGCGTGATGAAGGCCATTTGAATGAACACTTTCCAATACATAGAGGCCAGGGGCAAACATCCTCAGATTCCCCCCCCCCAAAAAAAAAATAAAAAAAAATAAAAATAAAAATAGATAAAATAAAAATAAATAAATACAAAAATAAAATGCATAACCCTTGGGCAAGGATAAAGTTCCCCTTTGGGGGATAAACAAATTACCTATCTTGAGAGGGACAAAATTACATGGTCTCGTAGTTTATTTTCAGACATTTGTCTTTTTACTAGACAATACACCCCCCCCCCCCCCCCCCCCCCCCATCTCTGATCACAATGTATTGTGTCTCTTACTTTGATTCTTGTGGAGATATCACTCGACTATTTGCTTTCTCTCTTTGAACAAAAATGCAGTTATGATTATCGCAAAACATTGCTGTTCCTAACAATTGCAGACCCATTTAGGTACAAAATATGACACTTTCACACTAACCATTGAAACTATCTCCACTATCCTCTATTTTTTGTTATGATGATATGATTCTTGCTCTCATTACAAAAGTAAAAACATTGATATAGTCTTCTCATTGGATTTAAAGTTTTTTCTTCAGTTCATAGTTCATCTTGTTTACATGTATTTAAGTTATTATATGTACAGCTACGTCTCACGTTCCTAGACCATTTTCGTTACGTCTAAATATATAATTATGTATTATACATGTACATATTTTTCATAAACAGATATATTCATCATTTTCATAAAATCTTGTATTTCAAATATAAGTATACAAAAAAAAAAGACAGTGTGACGCTATAATGGCAATATAACTAGATTGTAAATCTTCGTTGAGACAAATTAGGTGATCCATTATGTCACGCATTAATAAACAGAATATCTGATTCATAAATAGGTTCACAATGACCGCAAAGGAATCCTTTAAAGCCGGTCAGTACTAGTTTTACTAGGATGGATTAGACCAGGGTGGTCACTGACAGGTGGCTATCTCATTAATTCAATGAATTCATTACTCTCAATTAACATAAGAAAAAGAGGATCATGCGGGACTAATGGTCACCGATTAGTCATAACGAGGGAGCAAGTAGTTACAGTGGGGCTTTAAATATCACACTCAGTTGTATGTAACATGGGGACGGCAAGTTGAAGCAGAGAAGTTTTTAGTGCTACCCAGTACCAAGATCCAATTGAAACCAGTTCAAATCTTCAACTGGTTTCAATTGGTTTCAGTAGGAATACAACGTTTTCAGTTGAAGCTATTGCCTTAGCTGAAAAAAAAGTTTGGATGGTGTGTCCATTCCAGTTCAAACCAATTGGAAATTGCAAATGGATCCAGTGGAATCTTGTATTTAACTGGTTCCAGTTAGAAAGTGCAACTGGAACTAGTAAGATAACATTTTGAGCTACTCAATTGGTTCCCATTAGAAGGCCTCCATTTACCCCACTGGTTCCAGTTAGAAGTGCACCTGGAACCAATAGGATTATTTCCAGTTATCCAATTGGTTCCAGTTAGAAGGCCGTTTCTAGTTACCCAACTGGTTCCAGTTAGATGTGCAACTAGAACCAGTAAGAAATATTTCCAGTTACCCAAACTGGTTCCACCCAGGTCGAAATTCCAGTTGATACCAGTTAAAATCTGAAACCAGTAGATATTACCAGTTGATTTACCAATTGATTTACCAGTTGAAAATCAGTAGACTATTACCAGTTGATTTACCAGTTGAAACCAGTAAATGATTAGCCAAATCTGTAGCCCAAACTGAGAAAAGAAAGATAGTAAGATCGGAAGAGGACAAAGAAATAGAGGAACTAGATCAAAGGAGAAAGGAAATACTATAGGAAGAATCCAAGATAACAACAGAAAAAGTGGAGTATGCAGAAAAAGTAAAAGTGGTGAAAAAGAAACGACCGGGGGGGGGGGGGCACGTTCCCACTGTGCCCCCTCCCCCCCCCCACTGGATCCGTCCCTGCTATTGTAAGAGGTACATTCCAATTATTTTGTGATCTTTGAAGAGTACTTTTGAGCAAACTATCTCCATATATGTAGGCAGTAGGAAATTGAGGGCACATGCACACTATAAATAATTATTCATATTTATGTACATAGTTTTCTATTGTTAAATGTTATATTGTATTTTCTATCATTTGTATTTTCACTGTCAAAAAAGCCATTAGAAGCAAAATTTCTATGCAATGTTTGCATGCATGGACCAATAAAATAATCTTGAATCTTGAATATTGAATATATTATATTACGTACATATTTCCTTTACTTCATCTTCCCCCTCGTTCTGATCATTTTTTGGGTGCTCCTGCAAGTACCTACTATGTATTATGTCACTGGATTTATAGGGGGAAAAACTATTAAAACACGTTTCTGTGTTTACAATGCGTTTAAGCATGCCCTTTTTTTCTCTAAAATATTTCTTTTGTAATAAGTATTACCAATATAATACATATTACTCGACAATAGATCACTGGTTAAATGTTATTAAGACGTAAATTTGATATCAATAATAAACACAAATAAATACTTTAGAAGAATTAACCTTTTTAAAATTGGTGGCTTTGAGATAACATGCTGTGATTGCGAGTCAAAATGCAAATCCAACCACTGTTGAAGCAGACAATTTGTTAAACTCATACATGTAGGACTATACGCGGGTAAAAAAATTACTGGGATTTGGTTTGGAACATTCATTTTGGCAATATCGGCACCCCTGTAGTGTCCCTTGGATCGATGTTTCTCACAGCCAGGAAGATGTATGACTAATTAAATACAAGACCTACTTGATAGTTATCACGTTAAAGCCCTTCTAACATCTGATAGTAAAGCACTTTTCACCAATTTAATAATACTGTTGCTTATCATTACAAAAAAAGAATATTTTTGTTTTACCAACTTAAGAAATATCTTCTTTTTGGTTTAAAAAAGAAATGTAACAACTATATTAACGCAACACAAATAAAAGACTTTGTCAGTGTACCTTTTTTAATGGTTTTAAGAAGGGTAAAATGTATGCGCATCGTATTTTTATAACCCGGGGAGGGGGGAGGGGCTTCCCACTTCCAAGCTAACCAAAAGAAGTTAATGGGCTTGAATCGTGATGTTTGGTGAGTATATCTTATTGACCATACTCATGGTCATTTTGGTAACTTTTAGGCCAAACCTTTCCATTATGGTCACTTTTTGTAACGGGATTTATTTCTTTTAACTCTAAATTAAGAAGGGGTGCCGATCTCAAAAGTGAACAAACTGACAAATGACCAACAGGAGCATATAAAGGGATTATAGCCCCACCCCCCCCCCCCTTATCATTGCTCTAGCTTATCTACGCTTCTTTACACGCGAGGGAGTAAGGTCACCGACCTATAGACAATTCGCATTTGTAACCCTAACAAAACGCCATTGCTACGATTTTTTACCAAGGAAAATTCACAAGTATCAAAGTTGTAGAGTTTTTGAATGTTAAACGATGATAGGCGTTTTTCTATTTTCTTCTTCGCAATTTTATTTAGTAAGGCAGACGAAAGTTACGATTGTTTTTATTCAGACGATGAACCTTTCAAACTATTATTTCATCCTATATTCGGGGTGTCATATTATAGGTTCCTGAGGGAAGAATCAATTCCTATTACCCCCCCCCCCCCCCCACACCTCACTCTTTTCCTATTTCAACGTGTTAGCGCACCATACAAGTGCCACCCGGGGCATATGCCCAACATGCTCCCCTGTATATGCTATAATGGCTATTTTTTGAACCAGTATGATGTTGAACATTGAAAAAAAAAATTGTTTTACCTTTCCTCATCATAGATTCTGATCTTAAGCTTATTGCAATTTTATTTTCAATTGTTAAAGAGTCGGCTATGCTTTTGCATGTTTACTTTACCAAACAAAAAATACAATTTGTCATGGTTTGCATAGACACTTAAATATGACAGCTGAGAACCGTGTCGTGCAGTCTTCTTATCAACTATAGATGGCGGTATTTCCTCAGCCTTAATGTTGACATCGATCCGAACTTTCCCATCGATCCGAACATTTATCTGCTATTGTGTTTGCTTGTTTTTTTATATTTCATATTTATATATTTTTTAAATAACGGTATAGTTACAGACCTCCACTGATACAAGACCCTTATATAGTTAGCATGAAAAATGCACCGTATTAGTATATGTAAATATAACACATTTTGTCATGGGTTATGAAGCAGCACCTTCACCTTATACTTTTTGTTTATAAAAGAAAATCTTTGTTCAGATTGCTTAATTTATATTGAACTAATTAATTTGCATATTATGTTGTAAAAATTGTTCCTTTTTATAATGTTGTATTCAAGTATTACCGTCACCTTCTCCTTTTTTTTAAAGGAATTGGGGCACATTCTGTACACTTGTTTGAATGTGTACTATATTAGTTTGGATACTTATGGAAAATATTTTTTAAATATGTCTGTGTTTATAATGTATGAGACAATGTACTACATGTATGTTTATACTGTAAGAACAGTTGTGTTCCTATTCATTATTTTGTATAATTATGAAGATCTGAATAAAGGCAAAAAAGCTTTAAAAAAAAAAAAAAAGACATCAAGGCTTTACTTAATGCACATGGTATGAGCCGTTAAGAATAGAATACTTATTTGTATAGATACCTGTTTCTCGAAGGCCTAGTTTGTCATTCATTGTTCGACCGTTTACATTTAAGTATTTGTGAAAAATAATTTAGGCAACTCCGATTTGCGATGTTATTGATTATCTTGCGTTCTGAAATTTATATCTTTAGTTCAATGGAAAATATATACAAATATCCGTTATACATGTTTGAATGCTTTTGATCATGGTTTATTTTATAATATCATTAAACAGGTAATACTCATGCTAACGTGTATAATCTTGATTTTGTTATTTGAACGCACAATAAAATCAATCAAACAAAACAAATATAAAGAGTATGCTTATTTCTTCTTATATTAATTTAAGGAATCAATACTCAACTGCTCGCACAGAAGAGTTAAGGAATATATTGCATCTACGGTTCGAATGGCTCTAATTTGAAGTACCTCGAGCTTCTTTACAAAAGTTTTATTTATATTTCTCCAAACCACGTCGCAATAATCTAGTTAAATATATATATAGTTCTTTATCCTTTTAGGGAGGAACAGCTTGTGTGGATCTGTTCTCAAAGCATGTATATTCTCGATATAAAGACACTTAAAATAATCATTTATTGTAGTCAGAGTTCAAATTATTGAGTTGCTTGTTAAAGATGGCCTTTTTGAGCTTTGAAAAAAATGTAGCAGTCAAAGCATGTCATTTGCTGTTTTGGAAAAGTAAAAGGATTATTATGCAAATTGATATCGTCATATTATGCAATAAAGGTAATACAAGGTTTTTGTATGGGGTCATGAATTTGGTTCAAAGTAGAGGCGCGATAGCTCAGTCGGTAGAGCAGTGGTCTCGTAATCCGGTGACCCGGGTTCGAAACCAAGGCGATGCGCTAGTGCCCTTTGGTAAGGCATTAATCCTCATTATCAGGTCCGTCGGAGAGGACCTAAAGTCGTCGGCCGTCTGGTTGCTTACTTACAAGTATTTATGCTTTCTTAGCAGTCTGATAAAATAACCACCACCACATGAACGTATTGGAAGCATATGCCATCCTACAATATTTAGCGATCGTTGTCGCGGTTGAAATCGAGTCTAAAGTGATAAAATTATAAATAATAAACTGTTTTTATGTTGTATAGCTCCTTCTCAAGGTCCATATACCAATTTAGCTATAAAATAATGTTTCTTGACTAAAACTGACCGATTGGCTATTCCCGTTTGGAAATTATATATCACAACTACATATTTTGAGATGTTCATGGTCGCAGCTATCACTGTATGGCCGTAGGCGCTATTTGAAATTTATCAAAATTTACCGGGAGCACCGGTAAATTTTGATATTCAATTTTTCTCGAAAGCAGAAGTGTTTTAGGGGCTAAATTTTGTAGTGCTTATGATATATCAACAGGGGCATCCAAATATATCGAAAATGTAAAGAATCACTATCCAGCCAATTTTCACAATTTCACAAAACTTTGTATTACCTTTAAGAAGCATGGTTTATTTAGGATTTATTTTGGCTCAAATAACACAAAAGAGCAAAGTTTGAGTAGAGTTTAAGATAGGCCTTTATAAAAAAAATACATACAAACCTATGAACATTCATGCGCAAAGCTTTGTTTGTAAAAGTACGAGGTTGAGTTAAGATCTAACTAGTTTGAAGAGTTTAGACATGAATTTAGATGAGACAGTACCACAATGACAGATTTGTTTTTTTGTCAAAAAAGAAGACATGGGAACTGTGAGGAGTATTGTAATGATTGGGATGGATTTACCACAATACACTTCCATATATACATACAATATATGCGTAGTAAGCTGGGTTTTTTAATTCCTTGCAGTTGCTTCAATGATCCATCATGATCTAGGGGCCAGGGGTTTTGGACCCCAAACCCTGGCAAAAAAAAGGTTTTAAAAAATTGGTAACCACAATTTTTATTTTTATTTTTGCTCAAGGGGGGGGGGGGGGGGGGGGGGAGTGTTCAGTTTAAGAAATATAGTGCTCTCTAACCTTGCCTCCCCCCTCCCCCTCGCCGCTGATTCGCCGCTAACTTATATTTTCTCACAAATTGGGAGAAAAAAAAGAGTGCTCATTAATGACTCCTCGCTTCTCTATGTCACAACTATCTTTCACCTACTAGATATGACTTGCTTCGATGCATATACACATTCCCACGCACACACTCACAGATAGTAAGTTCCTCAACACCATGTGAAACAAGGAAACCAATGCATGACCATGGTTACCATAGTTTATAGGAATGGTATCAACTGAAACTAGTATGAAATATTTACAAATACCTATCTTCCACATCCTCAAAATACCGTGCACCAATGCAGAAGAGCTTTTATCAGATATTGGCATGACAATATAATTAATTGAAAGTAAACTTTTAACATCTTTCTTTCTTTTTTTTCTCCTCTTTCTTCCTTTGCTCCTTTCTTTCTTTCCTTATCTCTCCCCTCCCTTTCTAGTTTATTCTTTTTTTCTTTTCAAGATTCAAGATTCAAGATTTTATTGTCCATAATATAATACAGAAATTTGTTTTCCATTGGTATAACATGTAATACATAAAACATAAGACAAAAACATGGTGTCGTGTGCTGAAAGCCAGAAGGGCGTCAAGACTCTATAAGAAAAAGTATGTGAGCAGGTACGGTTCTCCGGCTTTCAGCACAAAACATGACAAGATAGTTATATGACTTATACATAGCAAGAATTTTATATACAATTCTGAATCACATCATGAATCAATTCAGGTATGAATATAGATGTGAATATGAGCAGCATCACAATCGAAATACGAGCAGAAAGATAAAGGAAAAGAGAGCTCAAGCTCGCAGGACTGATAGAAGAGAGAAATATAGGGAAAGTTGGTAGGGGTCCAAAGGAAAATGGGAGAGACAGAGAAGGAGAGATGGCATAATTTCCAATCACATTATAATGCATGACATAAATATACAACAAAAATCAGCAGCAGAGCTAAACAACGGATGTTTTGACCCACAAAGGTGATAAGGCGGAAAACTTTCCAACCCAATCCCTACAATTTACTGGGTGGGTAGAAAAAAAAGTTAACAAATAATCATAATCGCTATTATTCAGCTTAAAGCTGAGAATTTCGTGTTACTTTTGCATTATAGATGTGCATGGAATTTGGAATAAAAGAATTTCTGTATCTGGCTCTACGGGTAATTGGTACACGCAGGCGGATTCCTGAAGGGCCTATCTCACTGAGCAGCGAATGCTTGCGAACGTTGCGAATTTGGATTCGCCAACTTTTCTGACGAATGTTGGCGAAAATCAGCGACATTAAGTGACGTTTAGCGACAATTAGCAACATTTGAGCGAATGTCTCCGAAAGTGTTTGCGAAAGGCAGTTGGCGACTATTAGCGACTGTAAACAAATGTTAGCGACAACTTTTGCGAAGATTAGCAACTATTTGCCAATCCTTTGCTACTATTTGTGAACGTTTGAGACCTTTTGCTAACTACTGGTACTCAATGGGTCGATTTTATAAAGGAACCATATGGTAACGTGGTCGCTAGCTTTGGCGAAACACAGAGAACTGACGAAAACAAAGAGCAAAACCGTTTAACAACCGTTTGCAAAGGCTTACGACTGTTTTGCAAACGCTAACGACTGTTTTGCAAACGCCTGCAACTGTTTGCGGAAAAATAAATTCGCAAAGAAATTTTGAACATGTTCAAAATTTCTTTGCGACAAGAAAAACTGTTAACAACAAAGAAAACTGTTTGCGATCTTTCTTGCAACCTTTTACAACATTTTACAAACTCTGGCGAAACCCCAAATTCGCTACGTTCGCAAGCATTCGCCGCTCAGTGAGATAGGCCCTTGAGCGGTTAAAAGTAAAACAAGAAAATAGTGGATGTGATGGGTCTTTCATAATAGAAGTTATTTTAGTCAATAAACGATCTTCAAACAAAACTGATAGGGGTGGTAATTCAATGCCGATAATACGTTGAGCAATTTTCCTTGGACGTTCGAGTTTAGTTTTGTCTGCTTGTGTGAGATTTCCATAAAAACAAATGAGATTGAATAGAAGAACACTTTGAATGATAGACTGATAGAAAAGATGCAAGATCGTCCTGTCAACGTTAAATTTTTTGAGCTTCCTTAGAAAAAACATCCGTTGATTAGCTCTACTGTGTACAGCGTTGGTGTTCTTATTAAATCGTAGCTTATCATCAATCAAGGTACCGAGATACTTATATTCATGTACGTGTTCGATTGCCTGTTCATGAATATACAAAGGGGTATGATTTACGTCACCACGTCGAAAGTCTATAATAATCTCTTTGGTTTTTTTAACATTCAAATATAGGTTGTGTCGATCGCACCATTCAACAAACTGATTAACTTGACAAAAATATTCATTCTCACTATTTCCTCCCTTAATGAAACCTGTGATGGCAGTGTCATCAGCATACTTAATAAATGAACAACATTGACTGGTACTAGTGCAATCACTGGTATACAGTGAAAATAACAGGGGAGTAAGGACACACCCTTGTGGAGCTCCTGTATTGGTTACCAAAGTAGGGTATTTAATATTTCCAAGTCTTACTGATTGTTGTCTATTTGTTAGAAAGTTATGAACCCAGAGCACTATTTTAACATCAACCTCCATTTCTATCAGTTTATTTATTAAAAGGTGAGGAGTTATGGTATTAAAAGCACTAGAGAAGTCAACGAAGGTACATCTTACATATGATTTGGGGATATCTAAATGACTATATATTCCATGAAGAAGGACAAGAACAGCGTCCTCAACTCCCCTATTCTGTCTATAAGCAAATTGAAAGGGGTCAATAAATGAGCTAGCTTGACTCAATAGATGTTTCAAAATCAACCTTTCCAAACATTTCATGACATTATATGTAAGTGCTACAGGGCGAAAGGCATTCAGATCTGTGCTGCTGCATTTCCTATTCCATTTTGGAACTGGTATAATTGAAGATGTTTTCCATATTTGTGGTATTACACCTAGATCCAAAGTTAACTGATATAATCTCGTAAAAAAAGGAGCTAATTGTTGATAACAAGTCTTAAGAACCCGATTTGAGATACCATCAGGTCCAGTGGCCTTGTTTACCTATACTCTTCTTAAGATGTTCCTCACATCTAGCTCTGATATTACAATGCCAACATTACTTGTGATTTTACTTAACAAGGATTTACTCAAGCATTCATTTTGATCATGAAAGTCATTGCAGTCAAATCGTGTATAAATTAAGTTTAAATCATCTGCAAAGTCCTGGTTACATTCGGTCATTTTCTGTTTGCTCTTATAACCTGTAATCGTTTCCATAGCTCGCCATGATGCGCGACTATTGTTCTGTTGAAAGTCTCGTTCCAGCTTACATTTATATTCGTGCTTACATTTATTAATCTGACGATTTATTTTTCTTTGTACTTCTTTAACCGACAAATTATTGCCATCAATAAATGCTTTCCGTTTATCCTGTAGTAACTGCTTCAACTCACTAGAAACCCATGGCTTATTATTTGGATATATCTTTACCTTCTTGCTTGGTATCAGACCATCAACGCAGAACCGTATGTATGCGGTGATCGTGTCAACAGCCTCATCAAGGGAATCAGCCGCGTCCATGAAAACGCTCCAATCGGTGCAATCGAGACCCGGCCGCGACTTTGCGTTTTACACCCTGGCCTGGACCTTTTCCCAATAAATTTCAAGGAACCGACTGGGAAAAGTCTATCCATGACAAGATATTGCGCGCGCACGTAGCTCTTCTGCAATGCTCAACGTACGTCCTATATGTCCAGTGTCGCGGTACGCGGTACATGTACTTTTGTATCGAGACGTACGAGTGAGAGAAAAACAACGAATAACAACAGAAGGAAATAGAGAAAAACAATAAATAATTAAAGAACAGAGAGGAAACAAAGAATGTCATAAGCAGAGAGAGAAAACAAAAACTAACTTGAAAGAAAGAGAGAAATTAGAGAAGGAATTAATCAAAGTAAGGAAAGAGAGAAACCAAATAATATTATGGTTTTTGGTTTAATTCCGCCTTCTTCAGGGTTTCAATTTTTGACGTGTAGCCTACTTTCAAACCATTTGCTGATTCGGACCCCCCCCCCCCTAACACACGTGTACACATATCGACACATACACAGACTACACTCGACATAATATGTGTAATGGTAATGTAATACATAAACTGTGATTTAAATATTGCACTCGTACCATTTTCTATTATTGTGGGATCACGTCTTTCATTTTTTAAATTCATGTCATTTGTTTCTAAGACCTAATTTCTCTAATTCTCTTGACCCCTCTCCCTTCATATTTGTTTTCTAAGACCTCCCCCCCCCCCCCCTCATCTCTCTTCATATTTGTTTTCTAAGACCCATTTCTCCCCCGCCCCCCTCCCCCCATCTCTATTCATATTTGTTTTCTAAGACCTCTCTCTCTCGACCCACTCTCTCTCTCGTATGTATTTCTCAGACCCCTCTTTCTTTCTCTCTCATTAACCCCCTCTTCATATTTGTTTCTAAGGCCTCTCTCTCTCTCTTCATATTTGTTTCTAAGACCCCCCCCCCTCTCTTTCTCATTTCTTGATATTTGTTTCTAAGACCTCTCTCTCTCTAGCTCTCAATTCATGATATTTGTTTCTAAGACCCCCTCTCTTTCTCACTTCTTGAATTCATATTTGTTTCTAAGACCTCTGTCTCTCTCTCCCTTTCTCTCTTTCTCTTTTTAAATTCATGATATTTGTTTATAAGACCTCTCTTTCTCTCTTTTTCCATTCATCACTTTGTCTAGTGTAATGTACAGACACATAACATATAAAGGAAATTATACACCAGTTTTACATGAATTCATTTGCACTTTATTTACTGCTTTACATTCATATACTTTTTTTTTTCGTGAAGGTAATCTAATCCTTCAATGTCAGAGAAGTAATACAAAAGATACAGGAGTATGTGTATGCATAAATAGTTATATAAAGAAGAAATATGTAGTAAAAGTGAAAGCAAACAATAGTAGAAATTTGAACAGATAATTTGACAGTGTGTTAAGATTTAGATGCAAGAAATGACTATAAGAAATTTTTATTTGAAAATACATGCACATGTAGATAAAAAGAGATCTGAACATAGGCGGATTCATGGGCGCAGAGGCGTGCACCGCACTTTACTTTGGAGATAACGAACTGAATACACATAATAATGGATGATACGTGAAAATATTTTTCTTCAGCGAGTAACAATATTTCACGTATTTCGCGAAAATTGATCATCCAATATTATAATTATTATTTAGATACTCCACAGAGATATTGTGATTTATTCACCATTTTTTATAATATACTAGTACATGTACTTGTAAACTGCATCTTGGCAATTGAAGCTTGAAACGAGTGCAAATATGAAATTTCCCAAGCATTTATGTGGTGCTGGTGCACAACTAACATGAAAAGTTAAAAATGTTTGAATTTCAAGAAAACAGTAGGCCTACCGTAACACTAATATAATCATTTACCTGTACAAAGTCGAACATCTAGAATTTACATATCCCAATCCAAGTTGTTACTTGAAGTTATTGTGACGTTACAATTATTGAAAACGAAGTAGTTACTTGGATGGTGCAATTTCATATGGTGACGTCACGTTTAATAGCTGCATGCGCACAATCACTAATAATGGCGTAATAGTATTGCAGCTGCGTACGGTGTGTATAAATGCTGCATCGACGTACGTCTGTGCATGTACGATTCGATTTGGAACTGGCGCGCCCGATCGAGGAGCGTAGACTAGACTCATTCAAGCAGTTTCATTGCTATTTACCGGGAAAATGTCCAGGCCAGGGTGTAAAACGCAAAGTCGCGACCCGGCCCCCCACTCAGGTTTCAAAATGACCGCATGCGTGTTGCCAAAATGTCCTTTTCGTAACAAAAGAAAAAGGTCGAGCCGTATTGACTTTACACACCGGACTTTTGCTGAAAAGGGGGGGATGCTGAAAAAGGCTCGTATAGAAAAGAAAAAGGTCGAGCCGTATTGACTTTACACACCGGACTTTTGCTGAAAAGGGGGGGTCGGTTGGAACACGCATATGCGTACCCTAAATAACACTGAGTGGGGGGGGGGGGGGGGGGGGCGGGAATCGAGACAACTCTGAAGCTGCTCAGCTGTATCGGTGTTCCATTCACGGCTCACTGTGTTGATGGGTTTACTTCTTTTCAACTTTTGTTTGTATTTAGGAAGTAACATAATGTTGTTATGATCGGAGGCTCCCAGCTTGGGACATACCTTTGCATTGTATGCTCCTGCGATGTTACCATAACAAAGATCCAAAATTGAGTCATTGCGCGTGTGCTGTTTTACATACTGATCATACGTAGGCAAGACGGTATCCAAGGTACACTGATTGAAGTCACCCAAGATAAATTTCGGCGCATCTGGTGAGATAGCTTCAAGTTGGTGAATTCTTGTACCAATATTCTCACTAACAATGCATGTGTCTGCTTTCGGATGAATATACGCAACCATAACAAAGATTTGATTGAATTCCCTCGGCAGATAGTACGGACGTAGTCCAACAGTGATAAGTTCAAAATCTGGTGTACAGACCCTCTCTATAATTGACCAGTTATTACACCAATGTTTGTTAATGTACATACAAACTCCTCCACCCTTAGATTTACCGCTATCTGAAGTCCTATCCCCTCTTATAATATCGAAGTGAGGTAACTCAACTGCATTATCGGGAATATCTGAATGTGGCCACGTCTCTGTAAAACATAGGAGACAAGATTCACGAAATTCATAGAGATGACGGGTAGAGGCATAGAGTTCATCCATCTTATTACTCAAAGATCGAACGTTTCCAAAAAGTATTGTCGGTAAAGGAGGGTTTGACTTATGTCTCCGTATACGGCTTCGTAGACCACCTTTTTTCCCGCGCTTTCGGGGTTTCACCTCACGCGGAAAGTCATCGTAACCGTCCGGCTTCGTGGGCGTGGTTCCCGGGCGAAGGTCAAGCAGCTCAGAACGTGTGTACGTAGTGATTCCATTCGGAACAAGAAAAGAGTTTGTACAGGTGAAAAGACGGGAAATGAGCAGAAAGATGAAGATGCACGTGATGCTGGTCGTTCCTGACATTATGCTAGACATGATGCTGACTTCAGAAGAACAAAGCAAACTTGCAAAATTACAAAATTAACGTCCAAAACGACACACAAAAATACCAACAGTGGTCGCCGCAGTGCAGCGCCCTTCATGAACGATACTTAGATAGTTGGTTTCTTTTAATGACAATTCCATGTTGATCCTCATTTTTTATTGCGAGGACTATCTCTCTGTTAATGGGATGAGTGACGAGGATATTTACACGGACATTACTGAATTGGAATAGGATTCTAATTGATTGAATTTAATGAATTCGGTTTATTGCAATAAAAGAAGATGCAGCTGGAAAGCTGAAATTGCTCAATTAACAAAGTCAATGTAAAACATAATACCTGATCAAAATATGAATCAAATTCGAAATATAGTACAAATGTTAAAAACATTAAAAACTTCCGTGTCATTACAGGTTAAAAAAAGGAAAGAGAGAGAGAGAGAGAGAGAGGGAGGGAACTAGACAGAGGAAGAGAAGGAAGATGTCGAAATAATGAAAAGTTGATCCGAAAATATACGAAATATTGGAGGAGAGGGGTAGAAAAGTAAAGAGTTGAAAATGAAAAGTAGAACAAAAAGGAGAATGGTACAGTCATGCGGAATGTTTTCATTCAAAACAGGAACAAATTTATGCGAGTCTCTGCCAAGTGCACCTGAAGTTGAAGTATGTATAAACAAATTAAAAATAAACAATTTAAATACACAATTTATTAACGTCATTTCGAAAAATTCGTTAAAGTCGAAAGGTCTATTTATTTTCAGCAACGTTGTCCCGATTTATCTTCTTTGTTCTAAAACCATATCTTTAATATGAGTGTAATTGCCGCAAAAAACAAATTCAATTTGTAATGCTTTCCATATCAGTAGCTTTATAATTAAATGTATGTTAACCCCAGTTCATTTAATTCATAGTATCCGGATTGACTTTGGTCAAAGTTAATTTTGTTATAGAAATGTCGTCATCTCTTTTTATTATTTTCAGTTTCGTCGGGTAAGCTTTTATTATTTCTAAGTTTGTTTGAACTTACATGTCAATCTAGATTCAACATATATCAATTGTTTTATGCTAAATGCCACGCAACCCGTGATCTACTAACGTGGGGGCAGGCATTTCATAGACAAGTGGACATCGCAAAATATAAATTCTACTTTCAGTTAACAATAAGGTGCTTAAAACTGTCACTCTACTTACATAAAGGGGCACTTATCATTTGGTTCCACAAACCAGTCTCTGATGAAATGATTGCTACAAACATTTGTTTTATTTTACACTTTTTATTAGCGATTTACTTGCCATAAGCATCCCCTGGACGCTATAAGTATATTCAAGTGTTAGTATGAAAATAAATTTCAGTTCACTCAGTTTATACACTTCCTCATTTCGATCTTCCATGCAGTTCAATATTATGTTAAGCCTTTTCAAGCTACTCGATGCTGCACTTTGATTATTTCCATCTTTTGCTATATATATATACTAATAAACTTTAAAAGAAATCGCAATCAAGTGCCCTAAACCGCTTTCTGGTTTTGTCATATTTTTGCAATATACACTAATTAAATATTCTGGTGAAAATAAAATCGCTTTTGCCGTATATATTTCTAGTAATTGCTATCTTCATTAAAGGTATAGACTTAGTTTTGGAAACGCCCCCTCTCAAAAAATGAAATTGAAGTTCTTATTACCAATCATGTGAAAGAATATGTTTTGACTAATACGTGATGATGCAAATTTTGCCGGGAAACCGCCTACTAATTGATATATTTGGTAATTTATCATATCAATCCGGCCTGGAATATTGCGAATACACTTCAACATTGAACATTTTGGCATAATTATATTTCTGCTTTTCTGCGAATTTAGGTTGAAGTATTGCCATCTAAACCTCTGAAGGCAATATTTAAACAATATTGAATTGATATTTTGCGCCCCAAACCCTTGAACCGCAATTTTACCACTACCGGTCTTTACCTTTAATATATCATTACAATTGACACACACGCCAAACAAAATTATACACTTATTTGAAATGCATGTACACTTTACGTTCATACTTTTGTCATCATAACTTAAATTAAAAATTCAGTTGTTTTGATTACGTGCAGAAAAGGGATGTGAAATATAAGAGTAGTGTTAACAAAACCAAACTTTCCAATGTTTTTATGTACACTTGAAATTCTTATTATTGCATCACTACTATAATTCAAATCATTTTTCAGATCCAGAGAGGGTGGTTGAGTAACATAACAGCAAAATGTATACTAACGACTTTTTTGTAAAGCGATAAGTAATAAGGTAATCAACGCACCCTTTAAATTAATTTCTTTAGAAGGACGTTGTAAAATATTACCAAAGCTATCAGAGTAATCCTTAACAATTTTATGAATATTTGTTACAAACTTGCAGCTTTGCTTTCATTTAGATACGGTGCTCATGTTGTGTTCGTTACATGGACAGAATATGAAACATAACAATAGTATTAATTTAACCAATTGCTTTAAACTATGATCACTTCTATATCCTTTTTCTAGATGTAAGTTGTAAACACATCATCACGGTCCTCAGTTTGATCTTCAACAATGTATGGAATATCTGTATTCATTTCACAATAAGTTGACGCACCTTCGGTGTTCACATAAGTAGGCTCCTCCGTCAGATTGGAATGTGCCTTCACTTGCTTGCGGACGAGATTGGGGCTAATGTTAAGTACAGCATCATGATCATCACCAACTGAGGTGATGGGATGGGAGACTTGTTGGCTAGTACCAGCTGAGGATTTGTACTTCTTTATAGGCTTCATTGCCATATAGGTATGGGGTACGTCGGAAACATCGGGAACTGCATTTGTGGGTTTTGATAGGTCAGTGGGACCCTTAACAATGTTTGGAATATCTGTACTAATTTCACAATAACTGGACGCACATTCGGTGTTAACATAAGTAGGCTCCCCCTTCAGATGTGAATGTGTCTTCATTTGCTTGCGGACGAGAGTGGGGCTAACGTTAAGTACAGCATCACCATGATCGTCAATTGGGGTGTTGGGATAGGAGACTTGTTGACTAGTAGTAGATGAGGATTTGCACTTCAATGCCATATAGGTATGGGGTACTTCAGAAACATCGGGAATTTCGTATGTAGGTTCTGATTGGTCGAAGGTCGTGCCCAAAGACTGGAAACAGAAAGATAAATATTACTTGATGAATTAACAAGAGCGAGGTTGCACAGATCCTTCTCATCATCGTTTCAAATCAGTTAAATTTGACAAAAAACATACACAAATTAACTAGAAATAAACAAAGAATTAAAATGATTAAACACTTTCAATCAAATCTACCAAAAGGAAGTTTTACAATTGGTTCATTTCATGAGTTGAAAACATAACAATACCGTTATTGCATAATCCAGACAAAGTTGTCTATACTATAAACAGATTTTGAAATTTCGTGCTCTATTCTTCAAATATTTGCAATTATTTGTGCTCACTAATTATTTAAAAATTCATATCGAAGGTTAACGATAAATTGAATTCACCTTAACACCGGTAGTTGATGTCGGCTTGCTGATGTGAGATGTGTCATCATCTGGTAGATTTCTAGAGGTCTGTATAGCTTGAGCTGCTGATCACAGAAGGTAAATTAATTTTAAGGGGTCAATAATATTGTTAGACTATACGACCAATTGGTCTCGAGCATCGAAACAACTGATATATTTGTGTCTTTCTTACTTTCGCAATAATTATCCTGCTCAAGAAGTGTCATGTTTATAAGGTATAGGTATAAGTACCCTTAACTCGATAATGTCATTGTTATGTATAACTATGACATGCGTCAGCCCTATAGATATTATTTACTAATGTTGGGAGGTTTACTGTGCTATTTAGAACAAGATGAATTTCATCGCATTGCTTTTTACGAGGTTCAAATTAAAACGAGACTGTCAGGACTAAAGGTTATATGATTTTACAACAGGTTTTTTCTCCCTATTCCTTCCAAGATTCACATTTTTCGTAACAACGTGGCATCGACAGAAATAATTGTCATTATAATAACAGTTTCCATTATTACAATTATTTTCATTGAAGAAAAAAAATACAATCCGTTAGTCCACATTTCTACCATGTGTCATATTCAAATTCATGTTCGTTAGAATACAATTGTTACAGCTCGTCTCTTCACACAGCCCAACTATATACACGAAGACTTCTTACAACGTTAAAATGACCTACCATCTCTCTTCCTAGAGCAGATAAAACCACCAGCAAATGCCAGTACAATTAACAGCATCACCACGCCGGAACATCCAGGTATAACAAGACGCACTTGTAGGTACCATGGTTTCTCCGTAGGTTCTTAAGAGCAAATGAAATAAAAAGACATATATTTAACAATCTCATAATATTACATACTTAATTGATTGCATTTTTCTCCCTTGTTTATCTGTTTCCAAATGAAATGTGCTTTCACTACGATTTCGTATTCCTAATCATAAAGCATATCTAGGTCAAAAGATATATAATGACAAAAACAGTGACTTAAATTTGTAAGGGTAAGGATAAATGTCAACAAGAATTGTATGTTACATACAAATCACAATTATAAGAGCTTGGTAAAAACAGGCAGGAGAGTTAGACTGTATCAGTGTGTTTCTTAAATGCCATTGATGCCAGCATTTTATTATCACAAGTGCAGCATTTCTATAGAATGATCTAAATAAAATCCATGTGTTGTAAGATGTATAGAATTAAAAGAAGAATATATTCAGTAATATGCTTCATAATTCAAACGGTTAGCAAAAATATGGTAGCCTTACTACCAATAATCCGCTGGAACCATGGAACTGTCAAGGATATTTCTTTCTATTACACACACAACCATGTATATATAACTCATGATTGAATATCTGGGCTAGAAATATGATAACATCAAACGAAATGCGGTGTTATTGTTAAAAGCAAAAGTAGAAACATGTAAATGCCAAACAAAATGTAAAAAGCTAGTTATTCCCATCCGGAAAATCAAATAGGTATACATTGTGAACAAAAATTACCAAGATTGGTTATGTCTGTGGGACACTTACACTATTTTTAATTAATAGAAAAACAGAAGAGGTGCAATCATCTTCTAATATTGAACCCAATTTAAGAAAAATGGAATGAAATTATCAACATTTTTAAGGATTGACATCAAACGGGAGTGTTTCTTGAATGTCATACATATTACAAATGTATTATTTACAAAGCTCCAAATTATCATTCTTGTTAATATTTATAAACACGCACATACGCACACACACGCGCACACACGCCAAACGTGTTATAATTCACACTTTCTTTGATCTCTTGTAACTTTAAATGAACTGTTTAAATTTTCACTAATTTGACTGAACAATTTTTCTCTTCCAAAGTGTTTCCTGCCAAAAAGTGCCATTGTTCAGTGTTAAAAATATGCATGCTATTACATGTCATATGTACCTTGATTTGTAGGGCCAAAATGTGTCGTGTAAGATGTTCCACTGCCTGTGAAATTTAAAAAGGACATGTAAATTTCGGTTGGTTATTTATTTAGATTATTTTTCTTAATTTGCTCATCTATTATTAATTACTTGGTTGAAGGATTTAGGTTAATAAGTCTGTAACAAACAAACTGGCATTACTTTTACTGGTAAAATTCATTTTTTTTATTTCATCATAGATATTATATATGATTCAGCATCTCTAAAGATTTTAGGCTTTCACATTATATTTAGTTTACATAACAATAGCAACAATAATAATATTGATGATCATTAAAACATAACAATAATAATTACAATAAACTAATAATAGTAATATAATTATATTAATTATTAAGCGGAGAATACTAAAACTGCTTTTACTTCTACTATACTAATAAAACTATTGTTCCTTATTTCCACTACTGCTACTACCTACTATTATTACTACTTCTGATGATACTACTACTACTACTACTACTACTACTACTACTAATACTTATCGTAATCATACTTCTACTTCTACTACTACTACTGCTACTACCTCTACTACTACTTATGCTACTACTTTTAATTATAATAGTATTATTATTACTTATCCTAGGGTGATCACACTGCGTGTGCACACAGTCTGCCAGTGAACACACACACAACAGCAGTCAGTTGGCAGAAATAACAATTTGTGTAAATTTATTTTTAAAAAACTAAACAATATTTCTAAATTTTTATTTCACATATATTCCAAGCATACCTTTAATTGTGTAGTTTCATTGTTAAAGGCATGTGGAAAATATGTTAAATGATTTAATTAAAATATTGTCTTTTCAGCCATTGTGTGACATGGCCCGCTGATCGCCCATTGACTCGCGCTGCTATTCTGCGTGGTGAAAATGCACCTCAATGTATAAAACTCTCTTACATAAAATGCAATATCCTCATAAAATTCAGTTCCTGTGGAATGTTATGGCCTGTTGAATAGCTTCTCAGAAAATCGTCATAAATCCTCAAATCTGACATTTTCTTAAAAGAAAAATATACTGTGATGTAGCTGAAAGTCTGCACATTTTTATTATTTGATCGGTTTTTCTGAATAATTTGTGAAACACATGAGGAAATAGCTGTGACGGTAATCCAAGTAATTTCCATCGCCATATTTTATTGGCATTGCAAACATATTTGGAATTTAATGTTAATATTTGGTGTAAATAAGTTCTATAAATATATGATTTAAAAAATGCCAACAAAAAAACAGTTTGACTTTCCTATTTATATAATTAGCTGAAATGACCTAATTTGCATATTTGATGAATATTTATAATTTTTTTTCCTCAAATAAAACATATTTCCATACCTGTCTGATATACATAGGTTTCAATGATGTATCATGTTCGGTTTCGATTTGATTTCATATGCGCATATTAATTAGGCGGACTTATTTATTTTCACAACTTTTTGATATCTGCAGATTCGCAAAAATTGCAAAAATGACTTATTTTGTTGGCTTCTGTTTTCAAAACGGTAATAGCTATATGAGATTTCTTTTTTGTATTTTTTACCACAAAGATGATATTTTAGTGTCTTATAATTTAATTTATTATTTGTGTCCGAAAAAGTGATGAATTAAGTTGTCAACTTTGTCGAATTTTGCCATTTTTGCCAATTTGACCATTTCTGGCAGGTTTTTCGGTAATTTTGCGATTTCCTAAAAATGGTATAGAATCACAACGCATTAACCAATTTCAATTCTGTTTTTTGTTTCTTGAAGCTTTCATAAAGCTTAATCATTTGCAATCATCAAATAACATGTGTTTGTTGTACTTATTTTTGGTGCGCTATACCTACTCATACTACTACTTCTCCTACTGCTACTACTACTAATAATACTCCTATTACCACTACTACTACTTATACTTCTACTACTACTTCTCATACTTTTAGTACCACTGTTACTGATATTATTATTACCAATACTACTAAAATCTTAGTACTTAAACGAATCAAACAAATAACTCAACGAAAAACAGCTCGGGATGCTACCCAAAAATAATTAATAGCAAGATTGTGATATTCAAGAAAGGATTATTACCAATATTGTCAATTTTGTCGATTATTTCTCACCATTAATAATGTGTTTCAACTTTGAACGTGATAACGGTATGTGGAATTTATAAGGAAATTACGAAAATGAATAACCTTGTAAATCTCCATTACTTGCCGTCACTGTATGACTTTCCTTAGAGCCTGTGTTTAGAGGTGCGTGGTGGGTAGTGCGTTCTCCTATACATATTGAGTAACAAAAAACATCGTTTTACAATTTGGACATATTTTCCCCATTTACAGAAACGCTAGCCCCCCCCCCCCCCACAAAAAAAAATATATATATATATATATATATATATATATTTCATTGTTGTGCCATTAATCGGGTTCAATTTTTTTCAGCCACCGAATGCAAAGAATTCGGTTCTTGTTGATCTCTTCTTTCGGGGGTGTTTTCAAAATGTGGCGGATTCCTTGGCACATTCTTAATGCTTGAGTGGCGTCCACCGTCGGCCTTGAATCACCAATGTATTTATTTCTCAATTAAAAGTACTGTTGATTAACCGATCTTCTATAAAGCCTTCAGGCTAACAAAAATACTACGCCAGCGAGTTGCTATGATTCATTCATGTCACACTCGATACATCAGTGTCGTAATAAGCCGTTGTGTCTGACATGCGCTTTATGCCTATTTTCTAACATTTTTTCGTATTTCTTGTCACTTATCATAGACACAAGAATAACTTGTAAAGAAGTGTTCAGAAAATCAAGAGTAAAACATCACTCATCAGCGCAATAACAAAGAGGCAAATAGTGCAATATATTGGTTACATAATTATAAAGAAAGGATAAGCTATTTCAAAAAGAAATATAATAATAGGGACGTTTGCTGGAAGAGAAGCAGTGAAATGCACCGTCTCACATTATTTGGAAAGCCTGAACAAAAGGGCGACCAAAAATCAATCAATCAATACCAACTATTTAAGAATAGCAGATAATTATTAAAACAATGGAGGACACTCGGTCCGGTTTGCTGCTCTGATGATCTATTTATCGCCTTCATTTGATCGCATAAGAAAAATCATGACTTGACACTCCAATGTGTCTAATTTGATTTTCAAATAAGAATACGTTTTACAAACCTATTTCTGAATATGACTACACATACTGGGTCGTGGATCATTTCACCCGTGACACATTTTTACATTGATAAACGGGTATTAACCGGGATGTACTGTTTCCTAGAACAATTGAATTTTTGAATGCTCACCTTCATTTTTAATAATAACTGATGTCTGAATGCGATTAAGAGTTGAGTTGCTAGCCACCTCGCACATTAGCACAATATTTTCACCATCTGCATATGTTGGTGTGAAGTGTATTGTCCGAGTCGGCACAAGAAGACGTCCATCATGTTTATCATACATATTTTGTTGAGGTTCAACAGAAGCATTTAGCTGGTTTGGAAACGCCCACTCCAAATTGACGGATGGTTTCACCGATGTATTGGTTTTACAGACTAATGTCTTGTGTTCCCCTTCTGCAATTGTAAGTGATCCTCGATTCCGTAGAATGATATTGTCGGCTTTTTTGACCAGGATCAACCCCTTTGGTGGAACTTGAAAGTAATTTAAAAGAAGTGAAAAACTTCCAGCATTTAGTGAAGAGTAATTCTTTAAAGATGTCATTAATTTATAGCGGTTGGATTTTACTTCCAAATTAAAGAGCAAATTCATTTGATCACCGAAACATAATAGCTGAACAAATTGGATTTTACCATTCTCCTCATGCTGATGCATACGTAATATAAATTGTAGGGATAATTCTTGGTAGGACCCATATCGTTTATAAAACCCAGTTGCAGTATTATGTTTTATAACAAATATCCTGCATTACTCCTTGTATTTTAGGTCTGGGACTTCATATTTATTTTCTTCAAGAATAACAAGAATAATGACTCGAGGTTTTTATCAATATATTACTTCAAACTTTCTTATAATTTTCTTTTAATTGTCCCCTCCCCCACCCCCCCCCCCCCCCCTCCCCCCCCCCCCCAATAAGCAAAAATTATCTGGTTGAGGTATTTGTCACTGCAGAAATTGTTATTTGAAAATATTGAAAAAGTGTATACCATTTACTGTCAGGTTGATTTGGCAAATTTCCCGGTCGCTTGGAGAAAGCATAACACAATGATAGACATCCTCATGAACCAACGAAACGTTCCGAATTGTGACAGTGCTGATGAACGTAATGTTTCTTCCTAGTGTGTGTCTTGTATTAATATTTGTACAGGGGTTAATAGATTTGTCACAGTTGAACAATATCGAGCCATTACTTCGTATCCAAGTTATTGAGCTTATTGGGTCGTTTGCGCTGGTCCCGAGGCACCTGAGGTTCACGTCTTTCCCTGCAGTTGTTTCCATATTGCGGTTGATTCCATCTGTAATGCAAACACATCACATATTAAAGCCTGGAAGCTAGTTGCCTGTCTCCGTTTCAGCACGTGTGTACTGTGTCAGTTAAACACGATTAAAAACATAAGTAACGTATGTAGAGGAGCAAAAGTGTCAGGAGCCCCTGGAGGGGCGCGCATTATGCAAAATGAATAGTGAAAATGCGATGAAAAGAATGTACATCTTGATCGCTTTTTCTGGCATGCTTTATCAGTTTATTGTAATAATTCAAAAACTTTGGTTACCGATTTCAGGTTTAAATTACTAAATATCATTATGAAGTCGTGAACAAGCGAGGTCAAGTATTATTTCATTTCATAGTAATATTACTTCAAACATTCATATATTGTCATACTTGTCAGAAAGCCCGCATTACAACTCCAGTTTGTATGGAACAAATCAATGACAAGAAATTTATATTGAGACTGTGTCATACTTACTAGCGGAAGAAAATTTGAATCCGATAAGAACGAAACATAACTGCCACATCATTCTTGGTTCCTTTTTTACTCCGTTTCAAAATACACGAAGAAATTATATTTCAATTAGAGAAGTGAACTGTTTTTCGAAAGGTTTACCAGACAGAAATGCAACCAAGTGGCAAACGGTCATATTGCTACCACAGTAATGCTGTACAGTACGCATATTATTTTGTTTAAGTTGGCGCTCTCTAACCCAAATACACAAGCATAATAGAGGGTTATGGTAAATCTTTACTTTGCTTCCTTTGCTTCCGTTTCTGATCCTAGCAAATGCTAAGATTGAAAAAATGATGCCTTAACTAATACATAATATAATCTTCATAATCAAATTTAAGAAGGTCAAATCACATTTATGTTCATGTTTTTTTTAAACACTTAGTGTACAGTGCTCAGAGGCGCGCAGCTTCTATTTGCAATGGGCATAAAACTATGCTTTTGTTCTATTAAAAAAAAATATATATAAGGTAGCAATATCTAGAACCTAGAAGTGATTTGAAAATATTTATGACGATCCTTGACACTAAATACATTTTTAAAAATGTGAATAACTAAATGAATTAATAATCAAATCAACAACAACAAAATAAGAATTGTTTTCGCACTATGTAGGTTTAACAGTTTCAATAATCATGAACATAGCTTATACGTTAACTTTTTGCACTGAGCTATTTTAACACATTTTCACTTTGTCAAAACACGGTGTATATTATTAAGGTTTTGCATCAGACCCTGCAGATCAACTCTTAATTTCTTGGAAATCTTGTTTTCTTTATGTTCTCTTTTCGTAACTGTAGTTCGTCAGAAATAGAAGAAACAAAAAGAGAAAACCATGATATCGTCTAGGCGCCATTTGTAAGATCGCATGATCAATCATATCTTCATAACCAGCAATCAAAACTTAATAACATTTAGTACCCATTAATTTTAGGTCAAGGTCAATATCCCAGACAGAGTAAAATTTGCGCGTGCGTCAAAAATAAAATATTAATGCCTACGTCACATTTGCCGCATTTTTCTCAAAACATGTATACGCTCGAAAAACATCCCACTTGAGACACTGATCAATAACATACTGAGATAAATGTAATGGATTATCTGTTTTAGTTTTTCGTTCTAGATAAGTACATTAAATGTTTTATCTTTTACCTTGGTTTTTGATCCAATTAGCATGACTTCACATTGTTAAGCATGTTGACATGGTTTGTTTGAATTCAACCATTCGACAGACGTAAAAGATCAGCATTGACCACATCTGCAATAACCGTTGTTGTTTTACCAGGGTAATATATAAATTGTATACCGTATAGCTATATACTACACTTTCTTTATACAGGTTGTTAGATCATCTACACACAGTTAGAACGGTGTTTAAAATATCACTGTTTAAAAGAATGTTGTTTAAAAACGTAAACAACGTTGTTCAAAATCGAAAAATCAGTGCTCAATTGGCTTAAACAACTATCTATTAAAAAACAAAAAGATTTAATTAAACAGAGTTGTTTTAAAAGTCCCGGGGGCGTTATTGATATTTTCTTGATACGCGATTGCAATTTGCGCACACACATGCGATATGCACAAAGAACGTACATAATAGATGCATGCAAGCATGCAGTGCTAGTGTGCAGTGCAAGTGCTAGTGCAGTGCAGTGCAGACGAAAATGGCGGAACAAGGGCAAGGCGACGACTTGGTTCTTCTCGGCTTCGCCGATGGGGTTTAGGTGAAGTTATAGAGACAAATAATAATGTTGTCTGTCACTGCCATGAATATGATGAACAAATGTTGAAGTAAATTGGCAACAAGCTCTTCATGTTACAGTGTATAAATCGTTGTGATTATTGCAGGAGTGGTTCCAGTAGGTCATTTCACAAATTCAAACAACCAGATAATAACCATTAAACAGTTCTGTTTAAAATTTAAGCAACTCCTTTTAAACAACCCAGTTGTGCAGTAATATTGAATAAACAACAGTTGCTTAATAATTTAAACATTATTGTTTAACATTTACACAACTTGCTTTAAACAACCGAGTTGTGCAATTTTATTACTAAACGACTGTTGTTTAAAAGTTTTTCTAATTTTTAAACAACTAAGTGTTCAAAACGTAAACAACCTTAAGTTGTTTAATTTTTAAACAACAGTTGAGCGATTCACCGGTTAACTTGTGGTTGTTTAAAATTTTGAACAACTTGTTTAATTTTTTTCTAACAGTGCACAGATGGCAAAAAGAATGGGGTCTAGATTCATTATCATCATTGGTAGGACCTGTGCAAATTGCCGAAACACCTTTAAACAGATCTATGTGCAGTCTTTCCTGAAGGGTACGAAGGTCATCAATATAAAAGCAGTTCAGGTGATCAAAGTTAAAATCTTTTAACTACGTTACTATTTGTAGTTACTCGTGTAATCTGTTATCTATTTCTCGCATTCTTTCTTCAGTAGTAATTTCGACTTTATCTGTTTGTTTTTTTATCAATACAATTAATGGCTCAAGATATATTTCAAAGGCACATTCATGTTCTGGCAAATATGAAACTTTAGGAAAGGTTACAGAAATAAAGGCTGAAACTTTAAAAGGATTTGTTAAGGTTAATAACTGTTTGAATTTTCAAGTAGCAGTGTTCACGTTTCTGTATCAAATTTACTTCGGTCAGAATGTAAGTCAGAGTTTAAATTATTGACTTAAATGTATTTAGTTAAATTGCTTGTTATGAATGGCCTTTTTGAGCTTTAAAAAAAATATAGCAGTCAAAGCATGTCATTTGCTGTTTTGGAAAAGTAAAAAGATAATTATGCAAATTAATATCGTTATATTATGCATTAAGAAGCATGGTTTATTTAGGATTTATTTTGGCTCAAATAACACAACAGAGCAAATTTTGAGTAGAGTTTAAGAAAGGCCTATATAAAAAAAAAATATACATAAAAACCTATGGACATTCATGCGCAAAGTTTTGTTTGTAAAATTACGAGGTTGAGTTGAGATCTAACTAGTTTGAAGAGTTTAGACATGAATTTAGATAAGACAGTACATGTAGAAGCACAATGGCAGATTTTTTTTTCGTCAAAAAGAAGACATGGAACTGTGAGGAGTATTGTAATGATTTGGGAGGGATTTCCACAATACACTTCCATATTCCATATAATATGCATAGTAAGCTTGGTTTTGTAATTCCTTGCTGTAGCTTCAATGATCCATCATGATCTAGGGGGCGTGGGTTTTGGACCCTGGCAAAAAGAAGTTTTTTTTAAATTGGTAACCACGATTTCACATTGTTGGGGCTCAAGGGGGGGGGAGGTGTTCAGTTTAAAACAGATAGTGCTCTCTAACCTTGCCTCCCCCACCCCCCCCCCCCCCCCTTGAGCAAAACAAAATAGTGCTCATTGCCCCCCCCCCCCCCCTCGCCGCTAATTCGCCACTAAATATTTTCTTACAAATTGGGAGAAAAAAAAGAGTGCTCATTAATGACTCTTCGCTTCTCTATGTCACAACTAACTTCCACCTACTAGATATGACTTGCTTCGATGCATATACACATTCCCACGCACACACTCACAGATAGTAAGTTCCTCAACGTCATGTGAAACAAGGAAACCAATGTATGACCACGGTTACCATAGTTTATAGGAATGGTATCAACTGAAACTAGTATAAAATATTTACAAATATCTATCTTCCACATCCTCAAAATACCGTGCACCAATGCAGAAGAGCTTTTATCAGATATTGGCATGACAATTCCATGTTGTTCCTCATTTTTTATTGCGAGGACTATCTCTCTGTAAATAGGATGAGTGACGAGGATATTTACACGGACATTACTGAATTGGAATAGGATTCTAATTGATTGAATTTAATTAATTCGGTTTATTGCAATAAAAGAAGATGCAGCTGGAAAGCTGAAATTGCTCAATTAACAAAGTCAATGTAAAACATAATACCTGATCAAAATATGAATCAAATTCGAAATATAGTACAAATGTTAAAAACATTAAAAACTTCCGTGTCATTACAGGTTAAAAAAGGGAAAGAGAGAGAGAGAGAGAGAGGGAGGGAACTAGACAGAGGAAGAGAAGGAAGATGTCGAAATAATGAAAAGTTGATCCGAAAATATACGAAATATTGGAGGTAATGAAAAATTAAAAGTAGAACAAAAAGGAGAATGGTACAGTCTTGCGGAATGTTTTCATTCAAAACAGGAACAAATTTATGCGAGTCTCTGCCAAGTGCACCTGAAGTTGAAGTATGTATAAACAAATTAAAAATAAACAATTTAAATACACAATTTATTAACGTCATTTCGAAAAATTCGTTAAAGTCGAAATATCTATTTATTTTCAGCAACCTTGTCCCGATTTATCTTCTTTGTTCTAAAACCATATCTTTAATATGAGTGTAATTGCCGCAATTCCGGATTGACTTTGGTCAAAGTTTTTTTTTTATAGAAATGTCGTAATCTCTTTTTATTATTTTCAGTTTCGTCGGGTAAGCTTTTATTATTTCTAAGTTTGTTTGAACTTACATGTCAATCTAGATTCAACATAATATATCAATTGTTTTATGCTAAATGCCAAGCACCCCGTGATCTACTAACGTGGGGGCAGGCATTTAATAGACAAGTGGACATCGCAAAATATAAATTCTACTTTCAGTTAACAATAAGGTGCTTAAAACTGTCACTCTACTTACATAAAGGGGCACTTATCATTTGGTTCCACAAACCAGTCTCTGATTAAATGATTGCTACAAACATTTGTTTTATTTTACACTTTTTATTAGCGATTTACTTGCCATATGCATCCCCTGGACGCTATAAGTATATTCAAGTGTTAGTATGAAAATAAATTTCAGTTCACTCAGTTTATACACTTCCTCATTTCGATCTTCCATGCAGTTCAATATTATGTTAAGCCTTTTTAAGCTACTCGATGCTGCACTTTGATTATTTCCATCTTTTGCTTTATATATATATACTAATAAACTTTAAAAGAAATCGCAATCAAGTGCCCTAAACCGCTTTCTGGTTTTGTCATATTTTTGCAATATACACTAATTAAATATTCTGGTGAAAATAAAATCGCTTTTGCCGTATATATTTCTAGTAATTGCTATCTTCATTAAAGGTATAGACTTAGTTTTGGAAACGCCCCCTCTCAAAAAATGAAATTGAAGTTCTTATTACCAATCATGTGAAAGAATATGTTTTGACTAATACGTGATGATGCAAATTTTGCCGGGAAACCGCCTACTAATTGATATATTTGGTAATTTATCATATCAATCCGGCCTGGAATATTGCGAATACACTTCAACATTGAACATTTTGGCATAATTATATTTCTGCTTTTATGCGAATTTAGTTTGAAGTATTGCCATCTAAACCTCTGAAGGCAATATTTAAACAATATTGAATTGATATTTTGCACCCCAAACCCTTGAACCGCAATTTTACCACTACCGGTCTTTACCTTTAATATATCATTACAATTGACACACACGCCAAACAAAATTATACACTTATTTGAAATGCATGTACACTTTACGTTCATACTTTTGTCATCATAACTTAAATTAAAAATTCAGTTGTTTTTATTACGTGCAGAAAAGGGATGTGAAATATAAGAGTAGTGTTAACAAAACCAAAATTTCCAATGTTTTTATGTACACTTGAAATTCTTATTATTGCATCACTACTATAATTCAAATCATTTTTCAGATCCAGAGAGGGGGGTTGAGTAACATAACAGCAAAATGTATACTAACGACTTTCTTTGTAAAGCGATAAGTAATAAGGTAATCAACGCACCCTTTAAATTACTTTCTTTAGAAGGACGTTGTAAAATATTACCAAAGCTATCAGAGTAATCCTTAACAATTTTATGAATATTTGTTACAAACTTGCAGCTTTGCTTTCATTTAGATACAGTGCTCATGTTGTGTTCGTTACATGGAAAGGATACGAAACATAACAATAGTATTAATTTAACCAATTGCTTTAAACTATGATCACTTCTATATCCTTTCTCTAGATGTAAGTTGTAAACACATCATCGCGGCCCTCAGTTTGATCTTCAACAATGTATGGAATATCTGTATTCATTTCACAATAAGTTGACGCACCTTCGGTGTTCACATAAGTAGGCTCCTCCGTCAGATTGGAATGTGCCTTCACTTGCTTGTGGACGAGAGTGGGGCTAACGTTAAGTACAGCATCATGATCATCACCAACTGAGGTGATAGGATGGGAGACTTGTTGGCTAGTACCAGCTGAGGATTTGTACTTCTTTATAGGCTTCATTGCCATATAGGTATGGGGTACGTCGGAAACATCGGGAACTACATTTGTGGGTTTTGATAGGTCAGTGGGATCCTTAACAATGTTCGGAATATCTGTACTAATTTCGCAATAACTGGACGCACATTCGGTGTTAACATAAGTAGGCTCCTCCTTAAGATGTGAATGTGTCTTCATTTGCTTGCGGACGAGAGTGGGGCTAACGTTAAGTACATCATCATCATGATCGCCAACTGATGTGGTGGGATAGGAGGCATGTTGGGTATTACTAGCTGAGGATTTACACTTCTGTATAGGCCTCAGGGACATATAGGTATGGGGTGCTTCGGAAACTTCGGGAATTGCGTATGTGGGGTCTGATAGGTCAAAGGTCATGTCCAAAGGCTGTAAAACGAAAGAGAAATATAAAGGACAATATTGTGAATGGTAGTAAATTAACAAACCGTATTTACTTGATGAATACACAAGAGGTAGAGGTAATCACACTTTGTCTTTTAAAATCAGTTAAAACAATACAACAACAAAAAAAGACAAATAAACAACCAATTAAAATGACCAAACACTGTAAAAACAATCAACCACTGAAAATCCTAGATTGGTTTATCTCATAATGTGAAGACATAACAATAACCTCAATGCATCATCCGAACATGACTTTTTTATACTTTAAACTGAGTTTTGAATTTCCGTAATGGGTCCTTATTCTTAACAATTCTTGCGAGTGTTTTGCTTACTAAATATCTGAAGTATTCAAACATTCAAATGAAAGGTTATCGATAAGTTTATTTCACCTCAACACCGCTTGTTGATGTTGGCTTGCTGGTGTGAGATGTTTTACCATCTGGTAGATTTCCAGAGGTCTGTGAAGCTGGATCTGATGATTCTTCTGCTAGTGAAGCACAAAAGGAAAACTAATTTTGAGGTGCCAATAACATTATGGTCCGATTTTAGTACGTAACGAATCAAATTTGTTTGGGCAGATAATCAATTGGTCTTCTTCACCTAAACAACTTTTTTATATTTTGTCTTTCTTTCTTTCGGCGATACTTATACTACTCAACAAGTGCTGTGTATCTAGGGTATTGGGAGTATTATCCTTCACTTTATCATAGCATTGTGATATATTATTATAATATGCGGCAGCCCTATAGTTATTGTTAACTTCATTTTTGGGGTCAATGATAACGTCACCCGTTCATGGTGCTATTCAGAACGAGACGATTTACACCACGTTCACATATATCAAGATTCACAAGACCTACTGTTCATATGATTTTACAACAATCTTTCTTCCTTTTCATTCCAAGATTGACAGATTTCATTACGACGAAAGACATACTGAGTTACTATGTTTGTAGGCCATTGGAATACAAAGGAATGGTTATCATTATAATAGTTCTTGTTAAATGAAACAGGTAAAAACAATCTGTTGTTCCTGATTCCTACTATGCGTCATATTCACATTTAATTTCATTTTCGTTAGAATACAATTTGACAGCTTATTTTCGTCACACAAACAAAGCACACGCATAAAGACTTCTTACACTAATACAAGACTTACCATCTCTCTTCTTTGAGCGGATGAAACTACCAACAAATGCCAGTACAATTAACAGCATCACCACGCCAGAACATCCAGCTATAACAAAATTACGTGGTATGTACCATGTTTCCTCCACATGTTCTTTAGAGCAGAAACGAAACAAAAAAGGATACCGTTAGCAGTCGAATACATTAATTTATTTATTAATTGAATCCCTTTTTTAAACTTGTTTAAATTTTTCTCCAATGGAACCGGTCTCGTGTGTGATGGTCTCTTATTAATACAAATAATTCCTAATAAGATATGAATTCAAGGTCGAAAAAAGAAAGAAAAAAAAAAGGGAAGTTTGTTTAAAGGTATGTTAGAGAAAAATCGTTTATATAAACGCTTGGTTTAAACAAGCATGAACGTTTTAGTACATCAGTGTGTTTCGTTAGCGCTACTTCACTGATGCCATCATTTTCATATAACAAGTGATGTATTTCTACAATATGATATATAAAAATTAATATATGAAGTGAGAAGAAAAATCCATTCAGTTTCAGTCATGCTTCATAGTTCCAACGGCTAACAAAAAGAAATCGTTAACCTTAGTACCGGTAATCCGCCATAAACATGACACTTGCAAGGATTCTTCTTTCTAGTACACACACAACACTCACACACCCGCACACACACGCACTAACACACATATACGCAAACACATTTATATAGTGAATATATATGCTTTGTGTGTGTGTAACTTTTACAACTCAAGAGTGAATATCTGGGCTAAAAATATGAAAACATGAAACGAACTGCGGTGTTATTGTTTTAAGCAAGCGAAAATGACAGAGTAAAATATAGTATTCCAATCAGGAAAGGAAAATACTAAAAACATTGAACAAATAAATGCACGAACGATGACACATATACAATTCATATTTGTTGGACACTTGAATTTTGCCTTTTAAACAAAAAAATGAGGAAGGGGCGACTATTTTCTAAAATTGGACCCAATTAAAAAATTTGTTTCAACAAACAGGTAGATAATTTCAATGTCAAAACTATTCGTTCATCATAAACAGGCTCAAAATTATTATTCTGTATAATGTTAACAAACACCCACGTATGCATACACACGCCAACCGTGCAGTAATTCACACTTTTTTGATCTCTTGTAACTTCAAATCAACTGTTCTAAATTTCATTAATTTGACTGAACAATGTTTCTCTTGCAACGTTTTTACTGCCAATAAGTGCCATTGTTCGGTGTTAATTATATGCATACTATTACGTGTCCAATGTACCTTGATTTGAAGTGCCGAAATGTGTTGTGTAAGAGATTCCACTTCCTGTGAAACGTATTACAACAAGGACATTTTAATTTCATTTGGGTAATTTGCTCATCTATTATGCATTAATTAGTTAAGGGATTTCTTGATTAAATCTGTAACTGACAAACTTGCATTATTTATACTGGTAATATTATTTTCATTGTCATATTCATTATCTGGCTTTCACATTTTATTGACAGGATAAATATAACAGTAAGAATACTGATGATGAAAATAACATAACAATAATGATTACATTGATAATAACAGTATTATAAAAATTATCATGAGTAGGAGGAGGAAACTGCTTTTACTACCAATACTACTTTTACTTATACTAGTACAACTGCTACTACTACCATATAGCTCCGTTTAGTCTCATTTGACAACGCCCCCTATCGTCAGAGTCAGCAGCCATACATGTTAGCCTATGGAATTTTACCAAGAAAATCGTTAACAATTATTTGTTTGTTTAAACGAAAAGCACATCCACCCCGACGTACGTTATCACTAGCTCTTTCATTGGAACCCTCATGTCCCATTGACTTTTGAAAGTTCACCCACCGTAATTTGATCAAAATAGGTTGCAAGCTCGCCATTGCCTATATAACGCATGTGAAACAAGTCGAACTTTGGACTCAGTTTGCCAATCGATTGTAAGGTTTTAGGTCAAGCAGACGAAGGATAAGAAGCATGAATTATAATAGATCAGTTCTGATCGGTTCATTATGTCCATTTCAACCAACCCCCAACTGCAATTTTTCCATTGAAAATAACGAGGTAAGCAAAAACATAAATATTCATGATCGCCATGGACTATTCGATTATTTACAGAGGGGTGCAATTGTGCACCACATCAAACTCCCCTACTTTAAATCAAGTATTTCATTAATATGTAGTTTGGTAGGTTTATTTTAATAACTGTTTAATTATCAGATATCAATGATAGTTTAAAGATATGGAAAATGTTCTTATATTTTATATTTAGCAAAGCAATCTCACATAAAAATTCACTACCAAGTGTCGTCTAATCCGCCGATTGTCGTCTGCTATATACGTCCAGCGAGCAAAAATGAGACAACCGGAGCAATATGTTATACTACTACTACTATTACTATTCACTATCATTACTAGTAGGCCTACTACTTCGGTTATTACTATTCCTACTATTACGTTTTGTCCTATTATTTCTACACCCAATCTCCTACTGCTAAAACTACTAATGCTATTCCTACTGATATTACTTTTCTTACTTTTACTAATAGCACCTATACTACTATTAAAAATATTACTGTTATTACTCCTACTACTTCTTCTACTACCCCTACTACTTTTGATATTACTCTTACCTAGTATTATAATTTATTGTATATTGTACTGAAAATGGTACTTATACCACTAATAATAATTATTATGATAATATTAATAGTAATTAAACCAATCAAACAAAAAATAAGCGAAAGACAGCTCGGGATCCAACCCCAAAACGAAACCCAAACAAAATTTAGTAAGATTGCCGTATAAAGTCCGTTTCATATTCTAAACTATTATTATTAACAATTTCGCCAGTTTTGTCCAGTATTTCTTAACATCATAAAAAAAAAATATGTTCCAATTTGGAACGTAATAACGGTATGTGGAATCTATAAAGAAAAATATTAAAAGTGAATAACCTTGTAAATCTCCTTTACTTGTTGTCATTGTATGACTTTCCTTAGAGCCTGTCTCCAGAATGTTGTTGCTGGTAGTGAGATCTTCTATACATTTTGATTAACCAAAAAAACACGTCGTTTTACAATTCGGAATTACTTTCCCATTTCCAGAAACGCAAGCCACCTACAAAATGTATTTATTGTATGTTTCTTGAAATTATATGCAAAGATTTTTTTTTTTCTATTTCATTGTGTATTTGTTGTATCCCCGTACACTCGTTGTATGGGGGGGGGGGGGCAGTGACATTTTCCAAATTGAAGTAATGCTGTACAGAGGGTGTACGAGTTCTCGTCATGTCGGGAAGGAGGGGGTGTTATGGGGAGTTGACAAATCAATTTTCTACGAAGATTTTCACCTTCATTCCACAACACGAATCAAATCGCAATTAAGAATTATCTTCCATTAGCGAGTACGTTTACATACAAAACGTTTCGATTTACAGTACAAATTAGTTATTGACATAAGTAATGATAGTAATCTTTGAAAGTATACAAATAATAAGCATTATATACCTCACTTAAGAAATCCAGCCATCTGATTGGTCTAAATTGCAGTCATGGTTTTAGCCATTCCCGTAAATAAACGACAATAGCCACGCCCATGTAATAGTTCGAGGGTAAAATTCAAGTTACCGGGAATAGTTCAGTCTTGCTTAAAAACTGGTTTGAGCGATCGCGGATACCATACGTGTACGTGTGCGAAGAATTGGTCGCTAGACAGCAAGAACACCAAAAGGGTAGGCCCTACGTGAATGAATTGGTCTTATTATTAGCCGTAGATCTAGGTCTAGACATAGATTGTGATTGTATTGCTTGCGATAACGGTGATACAGGTATTGAAGATTGTATAATGCAAGTGTTTAAATTCATTTTGATGGATGAAAAGTTGAATTCTACGCCGTTTTGTGCGTCATTGCAGCGCTGAATTTGGTGTGTTTGTCGCTAATTTCTGACAAATTTAGATAGCTTTCCTGATGGTTTTTCATGCAAAATTTCTGTTATATTGATAAGCACTGATTCTTGTCCTTACCTTTGAGTTGTTTCTTGTCTGTTATAGTCATTGAATAGATGAATTACTTGAATTCTGAGCACATTGCAATAACACAAAAAAATCCAACCCGTTCATAGTCCCACACACGTATTTGTATGTACCTTGTGCCTTACACTGCTTAGTCAGTTAGTCTGCTGTCTCGATAGCGTAAACAAACTTGAGTATCATGATTGGTAAGTCGCACATGTATTCTATGACCCTTTTCGGTATTAATGACTGCTTTAATTTTCGAGACATAGTTGTTTTTATACGCTCAAGGGAAGGTTAAAATCGAGCTATTGCCCGAGGCTTTATGTTTCTCAAAGCAGCCATTAATACTATACTATTAGCAAATGTGAAGACTACAGCTTGATTATTGAAATGTTATCAGGTATACATATATACAATATGTGACCCGGCACCACAAAACCACCAAAAAGTCGCAAAAAATTATTTTCCTGATTTCATCTGATTATGAAAGAAGAAGTTCTCCTCATTAAAATGGTATATTACTTGTCCAAATTGAAGCTTCCTAACCCTTTCAATTTAGTGAATGAAAAGAGCTGGTGAGCGAGGTTACTGGTATTAAATTGTGAGAAAGAGAGCTTTAAAGTTTGGGGCTATTCAAGCATGCGGAGCAAGCAAACCACAGGGAAATCAATAGAAGGGTGAATCAAAAGGCCATAGCAACCACTATGAAGAGATTTTCAGATTAGGCTGAAATTTGGCCTGATGGTCAAACATAGTCTGTTCATTATGTTTCTGAGGTTTCAATGTGTGGACTTAAGTCTTTCAAAAGTTATTATGTTGTAAATGTATAGAGTTGTAATTGGACAGATTAAGTGAACTGCAACATAGTGCCGAGACACCTGCACTAGACAATGCCTATTCATGGTGGACCCGGAGTCTTTTTGTTCCCCCTTACATAACACTGCTTGTCACCTATTTTGTTTTGTATACATCTGGGCAATTATTTGTAACCACATTATCAGGAATTCTCTCGTCGCTGTCTTGCCCGAAGTGTTCAGTAAGCAAAGCTGTAAGGTTGGCCTGATCCCCCGCAGCTAGCCCCCGCATCATCGCTTCGTTGACCGCCCGAGCTACCCGGGCATCTGCGTTGGTGCACCCCGGTACCATCCCACGGCTCTGCTCACGTACAAAACCTGGCATTGTAACGACGTTGTAGACTTTTTCGCAACTTGTCACTCTCAAATGTATAAAATATAATAATGTTCTTAGGTCTACTCTTGATCAACAAATTCTGGATATGTGATGTACAATCAAGCTACTCGAAGTCGTTAACGGAGAATATAAGACGAACGCAAATCTGGAACTCGGATGTGAAAGCGGATACAAACAAAATGGCGCGCCGCACTGATTGCTATAAAGGACCAATCACAGCCCGCGTAGCACGACCCGTTAGCAACGACCGACCATTTCCGGACTACGATAATTTCGCTCGGGAAAAGTGATCAAATTTTGGAAGAGACCGAAGGCTGTGCGAAAAAAACTGGTCTAGAAAAACCGTTTAAAACACATCTTCTACTATGTTTTAGACTTCCAAATTTTTATACTAGGTACAGAAAAGACCACTCTTTCAGAAAATGCAAAAAAAAAATAATCTATTTTTTTCACCTAAATTGACATTTTAGCTGATTACGGAGAATCGCTGGTTGCGACTTTTTGTTGGTTTTGTGGTGCCGGGTCACATATACAAATACAATACAAGAAGCAAATACACAGTCTAGGATTATCATCAATGTATTATTAATGAAAAATAATCCAAACCGGTTAAAATAAATTCCAGATAACGTTGAAACAAACCAATAAACAAAGAGACGTGAAGGAATAGCAGGTAAGTATACAGGATAATCCAGGGAAAAGGTGACAGCCTGCTAAAGTCTTTAACTGAAAAAAAAAAAAAATAATTAATGAACAAAGTTTTTTAACCAGGACTATCTGTCAGAGGACATTTTGCTGCTAGAGGTCGACGCAAGAAGAGAGATTTATTGGAATGCTCACCTTCATTTGAAATGAGAACTGATGTCTGAATGTGATCATAAGATGAGTTGCTAGCCACTTTGCAGACGAGCACAATAACCTTTTCATCTGCATATGTTGGTGTAAAGTGTATCGTCCGTGTAGGCACAAGCAGACGGTTATCGTGTCCATCCTTAACATATTCTTGAGAATCAGCAGAAACATTTAACCCGTTAGGAATCACCCATTCCAAATCGACGAGTGGTTTCACAGATGTGTTGGTTTTACAGACTAATGTCTTGTTTTCCCCCTCTGCAACCTTGAGTGATCCTTGATTCTGTAAAATGGTACCTTCTGCTTTTTCGACCAGGATCAATCCTTTTGGTGTAACTTCAGATTGATTTAAAAGAAGAAAAGATGCCGCCCATATAATTACATTTAATGAAGAGTGATGATTTAAGAATTTAATAATTCAAATCGCTTAGTCAATAGTAATTTTGGTTTACTTCGAATGTTAAGAATAATGTTATTTGATCACCGAAAAACAAAACCTGCACAAATGGAATTCAACCCCTGCCCCTGCTGCATGAATAACATGAATTTCAATGATAATTTATTGGTGGGACCCATTTAATTAAGAGAAGCCCGGTGCTGATATTACTTTTTTTCTGTATAGATCATTATCATGAATAACTATATTTCTTTTGTATGTTCGGTATCTTAATTATCTTCACATTTTTCAGGTTTTACACGAATAACTTGATATTTCTATCTTTAAAGCTTTAAACGTGCATATTATGTGTTTTGAAAAGCACATGATGGTTATCAAAACGATATGGTTACTGTATTTTTAAAGGGAAAATCGTTATTGGAAAACAATTTTTAGAACAAGATACCATTTACTGTCAGGTTGAATTTACAAGTCTGTGTGTAGCTTGGAGAAGACATGATGATATCATATTCATCTTCATGAACCAACGAAACGTTCCGAATCGTCACAATACTGCTAATAAATGTATTGTTTTTTCCAAGTAAGTGCCTTGTAGTGTTTTTTTCACAGGGATTTCCTTCTTCGTCGCAGTCGAATAATATGGAGCCATCGCTGTGCCTCCACTTTATAATGATTATTGAGTCTATTGGTTTGGTTCCGAGGCACGTGAGATTCACGTCCTCCCCAGCAATTATTTCCATTTTGCTGTTGGTTCCATCCTTAATGCAAACACATCATATATTAAAGTGTAATAGAATACTGCTATTAGCATTTTTTCGTTTCAGCGCTTTTGTACTCATTTAAACATTGTCAAACATAGTTCCATAAAGATATTTATTCGTATTATGCGCCCAAAATATGATGAAGTGCACGAATCAGCTTTTCCAAAGGTTCAATATTAGAAAACATCTTAATTGTAATGTTACGGCTAAATCCTTGCTAAGTCCGTTGACTATGTTTCCTCAAATTTGCGCTCTGAAGTTTAGAGAAGTCAAATAGTCAAATAGTATTATGTTTTCCTTTAGGAAAAGTTACTAATTTCATTATTAAATAAAACTTAATGAGCTGTTCCAGAGTTACTTTGAAACAAAATTTGTGTGTTGAATTCCAAAAGAAATAGCGTGTTTTTTGGTTAATATTTGTATCAATATGTTTTAGGGTGGGTTTCTGGGGTGGGGTGCAAATCCAAAAAGTATCTCCCTCTTGGGTGCTTTTAGCGCTGTATTGTAGTTATTCACATTTTGGTTACTAATCTCAGGTTTATTATTTTAAATAAATAATCATCACGTCGTAAAATTGAGGCAAAGTTTCTACAAGCGTTCTTACATTGTCGTACAAATATTTAAACATTTAAACAATACCAAGAACAATTGAAGAGTTGGCGTCTATACCAGATAAAAGTAGAGTTCACAAACCGATATTATATAACACAGTTTGTAAGGAACGAGATTTGTAACTAGTAGATCCCTGCCCATATTTAGATTGTCCAGTGTCATACTTACCATCATGACAAGATACGATTCCCATAAGAAAGACGAATAATCGCCACATAGTTTTAGTTTTATGATCCGGTTCACAATCACACGAGGAAATAATCATTCAATTCGACAAGTAAAGTCTACGATACAGCATGAAACCGACCAGCAAACGATCATCGTCATAATCATGTTGCAGCAGATTGTTCTAAAGTTGGCGCTCTCTAACTCAAAGACATAAACATGATTGAAGGGTACAGTAGATCTTCACTTTGAATATCCCAAATAAGGCATTCAACCGTGTTCATAAAATGTTTTGTATTCGTCACAATTTATAGCCGTGTTATAAAGTTGTTAATTGGTCTAGCAGCACGTTTACTTGCTCAGCTCTCTGTCTTCGCCTACAAAGTGGCTCAGGCGGTCCCGGTTCGAAACTTTGTCACGACATTCAGATAGTGACGTTGAAGGTCAATCCCTGACGTAAACAAATAATCATATCTAATTGAAAAACGTCTGTAAAAAAACAATTACACACATAACCATGTTCATGGTGTTCACTTTTGTGAAGACCTCGAGTGAAGATGGTACATTCGTTATTCCACTATCGACTCGATGCTATCCCGATCCAGGTATAGACGTTGTTGAAGATAACCTTCTGGAAGCTGTCACTGCTTTATGGGAGCTCCCTGATCACATCAATCTGCGTGGAACAAGGTATATTTCATAGCAGTGGTTACTTTATCTAATTCTTAAAAATCTTTTCGCACTTATTACGATGATGGTATTAAATGATAATGATAATAATATTAATAGACGTGATTGGTACTAAAAATCTAGCTACTATAGTAATAACCCTTCTAATAATGTTCACAGCAATATTGGGTAATACTAATAATAACGATCCATTCTGTCAAAACCCAGGATGATGCCAAGTCCCTTATAAACCCATCTTATCCAACGCACCGAGTTTCTGATAATACTGTTCTTTCCCTGCGGGGTTACAAAGCGCTTCACAATTCGCTCCATATCATACTATAAGGACCGTTAAAAAAAGGGGGGAGCACCATTGAAGCCAATATAAACGTATACTTATCCGGGCTCCCTCATCAAAAAAAGTTGTCATACAGAAGTTTCTTAAAGAGTTCCAGTTTCACAGCTGTTTATTAGGGAGGTGGGTAGATTTGTCTACAACCTTCCAGCAACAGAAGGAAAAGCACCTCAAATACGTTTCTTGGAGAGCGAGGGCAACCACAAGGAACTTCAAAAGTTATAACTATTTGATATATTTCATTTGGTAACCACATTGATAAATATTACCTTCTCTGCCACCTGTTGCATATTTCCTGATATTAAAATAATCAGTAACACCCATTCGGTCACTTTGCAGCTTTCATCGTTTACGGGTACGTTCTTTACGGCACTCTTCTGACGTACCTGCAAACCAATGCAGGCAAGACGCGGTCATCGTACCGGGTCTACGCCAATGTTCGCTCCGTTGTAAGGGTGAAGGAACCAGACCTGTTCACGTTTGCCTGGCAGATTGCGAAGGGCATGGCATTCTTGTCCTCACAGAAGGTGACTTTATATGCATAATTTAATTATATTGAAGTTGAAGGTTTTCAAATTATGCCTTGATGCATTTAACTCATAGCCTGCCATAAGGTTGCATGCTTTATACACGCGAGCAAGCTACTGCTTCTCTGCTTCCTGCATGTTTGCACGCATTCGTAATAGCAGTTATTGGTCATGCCCAATGGACTGTGCCTAGTGTTTTGCACGCACTATTGATAGTACCATCGCGTTAATCCGATTATCTCGTTATAAACTTGCCACTGGGGGGATGTATGGCTTGGCACAATGGGGATTAGCCCTGTGGCAGGATAAAAGTTAAATCTCAGGCTGTCTGCCTGCCATTTTCAAACCTTTGTCGCTGGCGCAAAAATTACGGATGAGACCAAACATGAGTTGTAAACGGATTGTATCAAAATTAAATCACTTTTTGAAAAAAGACAAACAAATAAATAACTTAATATAATCAAAAAAGGTAAATTTACTACGCCCATTCGAATCCCGCAACAAAGGGTCACCCTAATTTACTTGCTGGTATAAAAGATTTCAACGTCATGTCTCATCATCTTGATAAACATATCATTTCGTTATAATATAATGTTGTATTTAATCCGATTTTGTTGAAATTTCTCATTATCAAAGTTGACGGGAATGAAACAAACGATATATTTATAGTTGTTGTTATATTTCCTCATTGTAGGCTATCAGGCTACATCATATGGCACACATTCAACCAGTTTGACTCTGCACTGTTCTTGCAGACCAACTATGTCACACCATTACTGTGTATGATTTAGAAATTACATAATATATTTGAATTTGTCATCTGAACAGATCGTTCATGGAAATCTGCGCGCCAGCAACGTCCTGTTGTCGATAAATAGGATTTGTAAAATAGCAGACTACGGTTTGACTGGCATCACCCAGACATCAAAGGTAATTATATAGCTCACTTAAGAAATCCAGCCATCTGATTGGTCGAAATTGCATTCATAAACTTTAACTATTTCTGTAAAATTCCCAGTAACCATGGTTAAAACAGTTCTAAAATCCCAGTAACCATGGTTACCGGGAAAAAAGTTCAGTCTCCATGGTTACCCCATAGGTTTACATGTTAAAAAATGGTCTGAGCGATCGACGATACCGTACGTGTGCGAAGAATTGGTCGGTAATTTCAATACATTTGAATCTCGATCGATCTTACCGACAATTTTATCTTGCATTGTTGACATGAAGACGAAAATAAACTTCCAAAAAAAAAAAAAAACATCTGCCGATAGATCTTGATCTAAGTTCGTGCCAATATGCATTGCAAAAGTAAAAGAAGCGCCGGGTTAATGGAGCGGCCGCGAAGCATCCACCACGCGAAGCCGTTTTCAATCCATTTTAATGTATATATTAGAGAAAACTGCTAAGTATTGTAACAGAGCGCGATGGCTGAACGGTTTAAGGCGCTGAATTTAGATACATCCCTTTTTGTACGCAAGAGATCGAATCCCATCTTCGACAAAAGTTTTTTTATTTTTTATTTTTTATATTTTTTTCGGCATATAAAAGTATTAATGACTGCTTTAATATTCGAGAAATATTTGTTTTTATATACCTCACTTAAGTAATCCAGCCATCTGATTGGTCGAAATTGCATTCATAAACTTCAACTGTTCCTGTAAAATTCCCGGTAACCATGCATAAAACATTTAATATTTTTAATAACCATGGTTATTACAAAAATAGTTCAGTCTCCATGGTTACCCCATAGGTTTACATGTTAAAAAATGGTTTGAGCGATCGAGGATACTGTATGTGTGCGAATAATTGGTCGGTAATTTCAATACAATTGAATCTCGATCGATCTTACCGACAATTTTATCTTGCATTGTTGACATGAAGACGAAAATAAACTTCCAAAAACCAAAAAACAACATCTGCCGATAGATCTTGATCTAAGTTCGTGCCAATATGCATTGCAAAAGTAAAAGAAGAGTCCGTATATGGAGCTTTTGCGAAGCATTGATCACACGCGAAGCCGGTTTCAATCCATTTTAATGTATATATTGTACAAAACTGCCAAGCATGTTAACAGCGCGCGATAGCCGAGAGGTCTGAGGCGCTGACTTTAGATACATCACCTTTTGTACGCAAGAGTTCGAATCTCATCTTCGACAAAAAAAAAGTATTTTTTATTTTTTATTTTTTAGTCTATTTTTTTCGGCATATAAAAGTATTAATGACTGCTTTAATATTCGAGAAATAGTTGTTTTTATACGCTCTCGGGAAGGTTACAATTGGGCTATTCCCCTCGGCACGCCTCGGGTAATAGCACAATTCTAACCTTCCCTTGAGCGTATACAAACAACTATTTCTCTCAAAGCAGTCATTAATACTATACTATTCAATGCAATCTCTCTAGAATTCAAAGTATTTTACATGGTGTCGAAATGAATATTTATCAACGTGATACATTCCTTAACAATTGTGACAAGAATGATAGACGTTGATGACGTTTTATCTGAAGCAAAATTATATCAGCACCCTTTCGTAAACGCGACACTTATATTTCTAAAAATCAGTTATGCATGTTCATGATATATTCGTGATTTTAAATGAATCCCAAGCTTTTCATCATTTCACTATTCTGACATCTCGTCTTGCATCATATTTTCGACTAACAATTTAAAGATGTTGGTCACCTTAAGCATTATCAAAGGTATCCTAGAATGCTAGTCCAGAGTATAATGAGTTTGCCAGAGTAACAAAAACCAAGGGTTACATTTTCAACCGTTGCTGTCGAAAAATCAAAGGTCTCTTTTTTCTCTTGGAACAAAGTAATCCATTATATGAAAAACAATATACCAATTAATGTGCATTCGACCTTCTTTGTAAATTCTCCTTTATTCTTTGCTGGATTTTGATAACATGCCGAACAATTTGTTTTTTCTTAATGTATCAAGACTCATATAACCATACTTAAAACTGTTTACATTGCACATGCTTACATTGTAATGACACTGTAAGTCAATATATTATACAATATGTTTCATATTACTTAATTAAGTATCATTCTCATTTCCTCTCTGGAAACAAAACATTAGTGCATCACCATTTTATTCAATCTCGTAAATTCCAAAACTTATCCCAATCGAGAGATGGCGCTATATGATAAAGCTGAAATAACAGGTTGATTACCAGTATGTTAACACGTTTTATTCCAATCGTTTCATATGTTTATAGTCGTTTAAGGAAACAAAACAGAACTGAATCCAAATATATTCGTTCGAATATTGTCAAAAAGTTGAATAGATTGAATATATGTGGAACTGGTCAATTGTGCCATCTACAAAGATCGTTTTGTCTAGAGGAACCGTGGTTTGAAATAGTAAAATAGTACTGGCAAAACTGGATCTGATCTCTTTCTGGGGTGACTGTCCTTTGTTGTCCGGGGGGAGGGGGGGGTGAACTTGTGGGGTATTTCTCCGGGGAGTTATTGTCCTTGGGGTAGTTTTCCGGGTGGTATTTTTCCGGGGGTGATTTTCCAGAGGGTAATTGTCTTAATACACATCTTGAAGTTGTTTCTCGACTTATGAGCAATAATTGGGTCAGTCACCGTTGGGGTATTTTTCGGCTCCAAATTTAAATGTTTTGATTGGGCACACGGTGTGTGTGTGTGTCCCCCTTTCACTTTCTCTCTCTCTCTCTCTTTCTCTCTATCTTTCTTATTATCTCATATTATTCCCTTTATTCGACATAGAACTAAATCTAATTTAAACGATTGAACATTTAGGTTTTTCTTATATTTCCCTCTCAACACCCTCTTCTTCGGAGGGAGTTTGGTGACAACTGTGACATGCTATTAATAAAAGTCTATGTAATGAATATGAGTTGAACATACACGTTAACATCAATCACAATTCCAGTCGAAATGTATGTTTATTTTTTACCTGTGTGTTTTTCTTTTTTGAATCCATTAATACTATCAGTCACATTATAAACTCCTAAATTGATAAACATCCATGCCCTGATTCATCATGGTGGTATGTAAAATCATTATGAAATATTGTACTCATGTGTATACTTTGATTTATTTCATAATGTGTACACATTTACTTGTAGATCACTTGTTATCTATCTGTTGATGTTTCAAAAGAGAGACAGTTACTTTGACTTTCGGGACATTATTTCTACCATAAATAAGAAATAAAGTAAACAAAGTCAAAGAAGTTGTCTCATATTTAACACACAGACCTATATATATATTTATATATATACACATATGTCAGTTTGTATTTGTGCTTGTATTTGAAACATAACCTCAAGTTTTTGTTACACTAAAGAAATAATAACAATTTATAAATACTAGTTTATCTTTTTTTTCCAGACGGTACATCGATGGCTCTCACCTGAGGCCATGCTGACCGGTACATGTTCGACAGAGAGTGATGTTTGGTCATACGGGGTTCTCCTTTGGGAACTTGTTACCCTTGGTAAGGAAACCACGGACATATCAATCCCCTTCCTTAACTGTCCCTTCTTCCGACCATGCTTCCTTTCCTTGTCTTTTCCTAGTACACTAGTCTCATCCTCATTGCTTGGCATGTTAACCTCCACACCGTTTTTTCCTATTGTTATGACCATATACCCTACCGAAGGAAGGATGGTTTATAGTTAGGATGGTCCTATATTATGCGTATCGGAAAGGTCGAGGTAGGGTTAGGGTTGGGTTCATGATTAAGATTATGTTTGGTTAGAGTTTGAATTTGCGTTACGATAGGCCTGATAGCCCTTGTTTATTGATGATTAATGTACCACACACTAGAATGTATTTAGTATCAATGCTATGTAGCACAATCGGGATGTAACTTCCCTTCTTTGTTTTCTTTCCCCTCCCCAGAGTCCCTACTCCATAGGGATTGATTTATTGTAACACTGAACATTAATCTTGTGTCTAAAATTGTGTCTAGAGCACCTACCCATACCCAACACCAGATTATCAAATTGGTATCCCTATCTAGCTTGAAGGAGTTAAATATGTGGCACACAGGGTCTTGTTATAGCCTTGTTAGAACAGTTAGGACTTTTCATTGCCAAAACAATTTGAGGCCCTGCAAAAATCATTATCATTTATATATTGTTTTATATTATTATATTGCAAAGTTACGAACAATGTACAATTCTCTCATATCTGAATAATATTACATTAACCCGAAATTTGTATCTTGAACTTCGCCCAGGTGAATTTCTATTTTCATCTTGAATTTTCTACTTGAAAATGATATTTCAGTTTCGTTGTTATTTATCAGGTGCTCAGCCGTATCCAGGTGTAAGTGACAGCGAACTGAAAGAACGAATCACGAAGGGACATATAATGAGAAGGCCGCTACATTGTGGTGAAGATCTGTAAGTAGCCATCTCCCCATCATAACATCTTCATTTTTTGTTTGTTCTTTACTTTATATATTGATTTTTGATTTCCTCTATTAAAACCCCTCAAACTTAATAAAGGTAACGTGTGTCTTATTCTATATAATTACTAGAACCCAGCTTGTTATTCTAATTGATGAATGAAAATAAATTAATATATTATATTATACATTAAGATATATGATTTATGTTTCCTCTAAATAATAGTTTTCGTGCAAAAGCCTAGGATGATGCTATCTATAGTAAATACCTTATGCTACATTGATGGCCGCACTCGGCACATATCACTGTACAAGTCAGGTGTAAATCTATCATAAGTTATGTTATAATATAAACCCACAATGTGTATGTGTGGAAACAGAAGCAACATGAGTTGAAGAAAAGCAATTTGATTAAACTAGTTATATTGGGTGCGGGTTATGTTTATATCGTATCTGGTGTTGTTATTTGTCATGTGTTTCTATCTCTTAGACGAAAATAGCTTCTGTCACCTTGAGCTCTATCTCTCTCTCTCTCTCTCTCTATAAAGCCCTTCAACCCGTGTTCAAGACTCTTTGAAAAATCCATCTACTTAGGTTTTAGCTATCTGGTAGAAAGCGAAACTTTTAATTTAATGATGTATAGGAGTAAGAACCTTAAAGGGAGACTCTGTTATCTTTATTGCTAAGAATATTTGTTGACTATTTAGAGGTAACAGTAAAGCACGCATTCATGATTAATTCAGGGAAACGCCGTTTGTCCTTTCAACGTATTTTTAAAATAAACGATTCCCAATTGTTTCTAAAGATATAAATAAGCTGCGTGACAAATTAAATCACAAGGAATGGGAATGATAACTCTTTTATTTACTGCAGTCGGAAATGTTCACTCTAAAAACAATTGATTCATTTGTACCCGATATCGGTGGTAGGGGGAGGGAACATGTATGTTTGTCCGAAAAGGGCTTCACTTTATTGGGCAAAATTTATCAACAAATAACGTTAAATGTTCTCTAAATTGGATAAAAATTACCCAAATATAACTGGTTTCATCCCCAAAACATGATTGTTAGTTTGTTCTTGTTTCACCGAATATTGGCTAATTTCACCCTTTTCCTATGTTTCAGCTAGATATTGAGAATAGTACATAAGGAATAAATAAGATTGGCACATTAACCCTGATTGGAAAAAAACATGCAAAGTAGCGGGGACAAAGTGGTGATTCATGACTTGTTGATAAGTCATGATACCGTAATAAAAAATAAAAAAGCGAGGTCTAATTTTCAGTGTCTTTTTACACACAAAAAATGTTTAGGTAAAAACTATTAGCTACAGTTTGTTTCTGTGGCTGTTAGTTTATATATTTGTTTAGTGATGGGTTGGTTGGGGATGGGGGTGGGAGGGGGGGGGGGGGGGTTCAGCACTTAAACAAAACATGTGCGCCCTGAGTGTACGAGCTTTGTTCGTGTTACTGGTTTACAGTATTGGGTGGGAATACAATAAAATAAAACATTTAAACAACCTGCGTTTGGTGTGTCAAATAATCTTTTGAACTACTAAACAAAAACATTAATACTTTTCTGTGAATCTATATGGACAGGTTCAACATAATTTCAGACTGTTGGAAGACGGACATAAAGCAACGCAGCACCTTTCATGACATGCAAATCAAAATTGGTTGGATTCTCGAGGGTTCAAATGTAAGTCTAATAAAACATACTTCGGGCGGGATAATACTACTACTACAATAATAATGATAGCTTGCCTTTTCTACAGTCTTATTGGGGATGGTAGAGTATTTGCATTTATTTTCAATATGTGCAGCACTTACATTCATTCAACATCAATATATATTTGTGTTTTAGGGCTATTCATGTATTCATTCCTTTTTTTGACGGGGCGGGGGATGGTTTACTGTTGCTCAAACATCCCCCCCCCCCCCGTTTTAAACTGATACCGCTACTAGGCCACAATTGGGAACAAAACAAATATAATAGAGACAGTTGTGACACAAGATCAATTCATGGAACTCCTAAAGATCTCCCACAAATAATATCCATGAGTCGGAGGTATTTAAGTTTCATGAGCTTTCACTTCCGTCTGTGCCAACTGTCTCCCATCTGACTGCTTTGACTTGCAAAGGTGCATATCAACACTCCCTCACACATACTAATATTCATCAATTTTAGTAATCTCCAAATGAAACGAAATTCATTACCGTGGTTATTATATTTTAAATGAATCGTATTCGTTGAAATTTGTATGAAATAATGACAACTGTCTTTCTTACCTTCTTTCCTCCTCTCTTGTTGGTGTATTCGTTCAGGACACCACTGAATAGAAATACTACCAGTAGGGCTTGACACATTTTTTATAGCACTTTACGTACCGTTGCATAAGTGATTTTCTATTATATATCAGAAGGAATACAATTCCAACAATCAATTCATATTTTCAACCTGTTATGCCCTTTTTTGCATATTTGTTTTTCAGCTAATCGCGGTTTTATATTTGGAAAATGCTCTAGAAAAATTCACCAATAGTTTCATGATGTAACTTTACATTGAAATTTCGTGATGATAATCAAGTACTTTCCTATTATTATTATTATACCAACGTGATCTAACATTCCTTTTCGTTTAATTCTGCCTATTGATGTACATATATATATCCTTTTTATTGCCAGGATTATCTCTCCCTGAACAGGATGAGTGACGAGGATATTTACACTGACATACCTGACTTGGAATAGGGGTCAAATGGTTAATATCCATGTAAATTATTGTATATTTGTTCAGACATAATTTTCTTAGCACACATAACAGTTTGCTTCAAAATGAAGCTTGATTCCATGTGTATGACTATCATTTTAAATTACTAAAATCAGAAACAAAAGCAATAGTAACGTTATTAATTAAACTACTATTACTACTAGAAGTTAATTTATCTAAAAAGGTAATTCCAATTGTAAATTCAATCAATTACTAATTGTTTTCGTGCTACGATAATGATATTTTTGTAATGTATGCCACTCGAAAATATAAGTTCAGTTTATTATTCCATTTCAGATGAAATATATGAAGGCTTTGAATGCTTTTAAACTATTTCTTTTCAGCATCCTTGTCATACTGCTCTTCCTTGTTCTAAAACTATATCTTTAATCTTAGTGTAATTTACCACAATAAAACAGGTCACTTAGTACAGATTTTTACATATGGGTAGGTTTAAAATCATGTGTACATTAACCCCTGTTAATTAAATCCATAATATCTGGTGTGATTTTTGTCAACATTTATTTTGTTGCTATATAGTAATGTCGTCATCTTTTATTTGAATATTCACTTTCGTTATTAAAGTAGGATCGTATCATTTCTAAGATTTGTTTAATAAACATGTTAATTTAGATTCAATGATTATCAATTTTCTTATGATTAATTCCACTCTTCCAAATTATTTCTTAGAAGCAATTATTTATCATTTGTGTATTTTGTGTAACTTGCACCAATCATGTTTCTATTAACTTAACTGGTACTAATACCAATTTTGTTTTGGTCGAATGGGATAAAATTTGCCAAAAAAGTATAAATGTTTGTATGCTGTAATTCTGTATAATAATGTTCATTCTTACTCTGATTTTGTATATCGTAGATTTTGTTCTTCTGATTATCTACAAAACGTTATTATAATTCATCCATACGGCTGGAAACATATGTTTGAATTTAGTATGAAATCTTTAATCTTTGAACAACTTATTTTGATGATAATAATAATGATAATACCTAAAATAAAAATTAGAAGGAGACGAAGAAGAAGAAAAAAGAAGAAGAAGAAGAAGAAGAAAATCAATCGTAGGAATATCAGTGAATAATAATGATATTGATCATGCCAATAATAATGATTCAGAACATTACTATTGACGGTATATAATAGGAGTTTCATATACATTTGTTAACGCATTACAATTAGACGATTACTTTAAATTCTGTGTGTGGTTTGTATACAAGTCATTGTATTCATTCAAAAGAATGATACTTGTCGAAATACAGTCGAGAATTTTGAATAAATCAAGTTTATTATTTTATAGAAAATATGCAATACAAGAGAGTGTTAAAATATATCCAACAATGCATGAAATATATCGGCCCATTCACTATGACACTCACACTCTATTTATAATATATATGTATACACATGGTTCTCTCTTTAATAGTCTAATTGTGACCCGGCACCACAAAACCAACAAAAAGTCGCAACCAGCGATTCTCCGTAATCAGCTAAAATGTCAATTTAGGTGAAAAAAATAGATTTTTGTTTTTTTGCATTTTCTGAAAGAGTGGTCTTTTCTGTACCTAGTATCAAAATTTGGAAGTCTAAAACATAGTAGAAGATGTGTTTTAAACGGTTTTTCTAGACCAGTTTTTTTCGCACAGCCTTCGGTCTCTTCCAAAATTTGATCACTTTTCCCGAGCGAAATTATCGTAGTCCGGAAATGGTCGGTCGTTGCTAACGGGTCGTGCTACGCGGGCTGTGATTGGTCCGTTATAGCAATCAGTGCGGCGCGCCATTTTGTTTGTATCCGCTTTCACATCCGAGTTCCAGATTTGATTGCGACAAACGTTTGTTTTATTTCAAAATTTGTATTACCAATTTACTTGTCATACGCAAACTCTGGACGTCTTAGGCAAATTAAAGTGTTGGTATAATAATAACACTTAATTCATACATTTTATACACTTCCTCATTTCGATCTTCCACACAGTACAATATTGTGTTGCGTCTTTTCAAGTTACTTTATTCTAAATTGTACATGAATTATTTCAATCTTTTTATATGTACATCGAGCTATAGTTTGTTGATAATGTGAACATGAAATCTCAAAAAAGTACCGTATAAAACGCTGGTATAAACATATTTGTAATAACCACTTATTAAGTATTCCGGTGTGAAGGATAACTATTTCTATCTTAAATGTTGTATAGTGATTGCCTTATTTGTTAACATCTTATTAACATGAATAGTACACACACAATAAAGTTATATGAATGTAACTGTTTTCGTTATTATTGTTTATGATAAAATCTTTTTTTTTTTACATTTTATCAGATTCCGGAAAGTGTGTGGAACATGATATTGAAATAAAACCCCCCCCCCCCCAAAAAAAAAAAAAAAAAAATCAAACACATGTACACTTTGCATTCATAGTGTTTGTATTAGGTACAGAAAAAGTGAGTGAAACATAATATTAAAATATACAAAAACCAAATTTAATATTTGTTTTATGCACGTGCACTTGAAATTCTTATAATTCGTAGCATTGCTATAATTAAAGTATTTTGTATATGCCGAGAAAAGAAGTGTAACATAACAGTAAACATTAAACGAACATTTTCTTTTTTAATTGATTAGAGGAATGAGGTTACAAATGAACAATTTAAATTCTTTTGTTTACAGTTACGTTATCAACACATCATCATAGCGATCAGTGTTTTCGTAAACAATGTTTTGAATATCCGTGTAATTCATATCATTTGCATCATTGTTATGATTAAGATACAATTCGTTCGTTACTGAACATACTGCAAATAATGATAATGTGGTAGTTAACATTGATTTTACACAAAGGCCCTCACATTTCCCTTATTTAGAGGTAAGTTGTAAACTCATCATCGAGACCGTCAGTGGGATCCTTAACAATGTCTGGAATATCTGTACTAATTTCACAATAAGTTGACGCACCTTCGGTGTTCACATAAGTAGGCTCCTCCGTCAGATTGGAATGTGCCTTCACTGGCTTGCGGACGAGAGTGGGGCTAACGTTAAGTACAGCATCATTATCATCATCAACTGAGGTGGTGGGATTGGAAACCTGTTGGGTAGTACTAGCTGGGGATTCGCACTTTAGTATAGGTTTCATTGCCATGTAGGTATGGGTTGTTTCGGGGACATCTGGAACTACATTTGTGAGGTCTGATTGGTCAGTGTGATCCTTAACAATGTTTGGAATATCTGTACTAATTTCACAATAAGTTGGCCCACCTTCGGTGTTAACAGAAGAAGTCTTCTCCTTCAGATGTGAATGTGTCTTCACTTGCTTGCGGACGAGAGTAGGGCTAACGTTAAGTACAGCATCACTATGATCGTCAATTGAGGTGCTGGGATGGGAGACTTGTTGGCTAGTACTAGCTGATGATGTGCACTTCAATGCCATATAGGTATGGGGTACTTCGGAAACATCGGGAATTGCGTATGTAGGGTCTGATTGATCGAAGGTCGTGTCCAAAGACTGGAAACCGAAACATAAATATTACTTGATGAATTAACAAGAGCGAGGTCGCACGGATCCTTCTCATCATCATTTCAAATCAGTTCAAATTAACAAAAACATACATAAATAAACTTGAAATAAACAAAAAAATTTAACCATTAAACACTTTCAAATAAATCTACCGAAATGAAATGTAAGAGTTGGTTCATCTCATGAGTTGAAAATAATAACAATAGCATTATTGCATAATCCAGAAATTATTGTATAAACAGAGTTTTGAAAATTTCCCTAATGGGGCTTAATTCTTTAAAACATTTGCGATTATTTGTGCTCACTATAAAATATAAGAAGTATTTAAACATTCATACCAAAGGTTAACGATAAATTGAATTCACCTTAATACCGATAGTTGACGTTGGCTTGCTGGTGTGAGATGTTTCATCATACGTTAGATTTCAGAGGTCTGTATAGCTTGAGCTGCTGATCACAGAAGGTTAATTCATTTTGAGGTGTCAATAATATTATTAGTCCATACAACCAGTTGGTCTCCAGTATCGAAACAACTCATTTATTGTTGTCTTTGTTTCTTTCAACAATAATTCTCCTGCTCAAGAGGTGTCATGTTTATAAGGTATAGACATAAATACCCTTTACTTTATAATATCATTATTGTGTATAATTATGATATGCGTCAGCCCTATAGCTATTAAAATACTAATGTTGGGAGGTTCACTGTGCTATTTAGAACAAGATGAATTTCATCGCCTTGCTTTTTACGAGGTTTAAATTAAAACGAGACTGTCAGGACTAGAGGTTATCTGATTTTACAACAGGTTTTTCTCCCTATTCCTTCCAAGATTCACAGTTTTCGTTACAACGTGGCATCGACAGGAATAATTATCATCGTAATAACAGTTACCATTATTACAATTATTTTCATTGAAAAAATAAACAATCCGTTATTCCACATTTCTACCATGTGTCATATTCAAATTCATTTTCATTTTCGTCAGAACACAATTGTGAGAGCTCTTCTCTTCACACAGCCCAACTATATACACGGAGATTTCTTACATCGTTAACATGACTTACCATCTTTCTTCTTAGAGCGCATAAAACCACCAACAAATGCCAGTACAATTAACAGCACCACCACACCGGAACATCCAGGTATAACAAGACGCAATTTTGTGTACCATGGTTTCTCTGTAGGAACTTAGAGCAAATGAAATGAAAAGATATATACATTTAACAGTCTTATAATAATACATATGTAATTGGTTGCATTTTTCTCCATCATTTATTGTTTATTTTTTTCCAAATTAATTGTGCTTCCACTACGGTTTTTTATCCCTAATTATAAAGCATTTCTAGGTCTATGACAAAAACAGTGACTTAAATGTGTAAGGGTAAGGATAAATGTCAACAAGAACTGTATGTTACAGAAATATCACAATTAAGGTAAAAACAAGCAGCAGAGTTAACATGTATCAGTGTGTTTTGTGCTATACAGCACTGCAGGCACGTAGCTAGAGTTTGATTTTTTTTTTGATTTTTTGATTTTTTTTTTGTTTTTTTTGTTTGGGGGGGGGGGGGGAAGGGGCACATACATGTAATCGATCGAGGTAAAAAAAGGGGTCTAAAAAAAGTTCAACCCCCCCCCCCCCCCCCCCCCCCCCGTGGCTACGTGTCTGCAGCACTGATGCCTGCATTTTAATATAACACGTGCAGCATTTCTACAAAATGATCTAAATAAAATCCAAGTGTTGTAAGATATATAGAATTAAAAGAAGAATCCATTCAGTATCATGCTTTATAATTCCAACGCCTTTAGCGAAAATCTGTTAACCTTATTACCAATAATCCGCTGTCACCATGAAACTTTCAAGGATCCTTCTTCCTAGTACACACACAACCATGTATATAACTCATAAGTTTATATCTGGGCTAGAAATATGATAGTATCAAACGAACAGCGGTGTTATTGTTAAAAGAAAGAGTAGAAATATGTAAATGCCAAACAAATAAAAGGAGCTCGTTATACCTATCCAGAAGAAAAAGTATACATTGATAAAAAAGATATACGACTGATGACTCAAGTATTTGTTATGGCTGTGGGACACTGACAATAAGAATTTACATCAAATGGGAGTGTTTCTTGAATTTCAGAAATATTAGAAATGTATTATAAACAAAGCTCCATATCGCCATTCTTGTTAATGTTAACAAACACGCACATACATACACACACACGCGTACACACGCCAAACGTGCTATAATTCACACTCTCTCTGATCTCTTGTAACTTCAAATGAGCTCTTTTAAATTTCACTGATTTGACTGAGCAATATTTCTCTTGCAACGTTTTTACTGCAAATAAGTGCCATTGTTTAGTGTAAATAATATGCATGTTATTACATGTCATATGTACCTTGAATTGAAGGGTCGAAATGTGTCGTGTAAGATGTTCCACTGCCTGTGAAATCTATTTAAAAAAAGGAAATGTAAATGTCGTTTAGTTATTTAATTAATCTATTATTTTTTATTTGCTCATCTTTTTCTTCATTTCTTGATTGAAGGATTTATGTTATTAAGTCTGTAACAAACAAGGTGGCATTATTTTTACTGGTAATATTATTTTTATTATCATGGATATTAAATATGATTCAGCATCCTAAAAGACTTTAAGCTTTCACATCATATTGAGTTTACAAAAAATAGCAACAATAGTAATATTGATGATCATTAAAACATAACAATAATAATTACAATAAACTAATAATAGTAATATTATGATATTAGTAGGAGGAGAATATTAAAAATTAAAACTGCTTCTACTTCTACTACTAAAACAACTGTTGTTCCTTATTACCACTACTGCTACTACCTGCTACTACTTCTGATGCTACTACAACTTTTACTATTACTACTACTACTATTACTACTACTACTACTACTACTACTACGACTACCACCACTACGACTACCACCACTACTACTACTACTACTGCTACTACTACTTCTCCTAATCATACTTCTACTTTTACTACTACTACTACTACTACTACTTACTACTACTACTACTACTACTACTACTACTACTACAACTACCACTACTACCACTACTACTCCTGCTGCTACTACTACTTCTCGTAATCATACTTCTACTGTTACTACTACTACTACTACTACTACTACTACTACTTCTGCTACTACTACTTATTCTAATCATAGTTCTATTTCTACTACTACTACTCCTGCTACTACCTCTACTACTAATTTTCCTACTACATTTAATGATAATAATATTACTACTACTCATACTAATGCTATTCTTACTGCTATTACTAGTCAAACCACCGCTACTACTGCTCATCATACTACTATCAGTCATACTTCTACTACTCATAATGCTACTTCTATTGATAATACTCATGTTGCTACTACTACCACTACTTCTACTACTACTACTACTACTACTACTACTACTACTACTACTACTACTACCTCTACTACTACTTCTCATACTACTGAAATATTAATACTTAAACGAATCAAACAAAGAAATCAAAGAAAAACAGCTCGGGATTCTACCCCAACAAAATGAAAGCAAGATTACCTTATAGATATTAAAGAAACGATTATTATCAATATCGCCAATTTTGTCCAGTATTTCTCACCATTAATGGTGTTTCCACTTTGGTATGTGGAATTTATAAGGAAAATACTACAAATTAATAACCTTGTAAAGCTCCATTACTTGTTGTCACTGTAGGACTTTTCTTAGAGCCTGTCTCTAGAGATTCGCGGTTGGTAGTGCATTCTCCTATACATTGTGAGTAACAAAAAAGACATCGTTTTACAATTTTCTTTCTTGTATCATCAATCGTGGTTGATTTTCTTTTAAAGATTACCTTGTTCCAATTGTAGTTCGGAGTATTGTTTACTCGTGCACTCATTAAAGGAAGGAGCTCCATTGACATTTTCCAAGGTGAGTAGGAGGGTATTGGGGATGTAAAAAATGAATATCCATGAGGGTACACGTTCAAATTCGTTCCTCAATAATATTAAAGTTAAAATTGCAATTAAAAAAAAATATATATATATATTTGTATACCGAAAATTGCATAATGCCTTTAAGCAGCATTTATTAAAATAGATTCCACATTTTTTTTATTATTTTCAATATTATTTAAGTACATACAAAATGAATCAATAAACTATAAATTGATTACTTAAATCGTCGTTGAAATCATGGAAAACATTAATCTACCATTAGAAAGTGAGAAGCAAGTACAGATGTGTTATTGGAAAGTCTTCAAGTATATAAATACAAAATAAGAATACACAGCCTAGGATTATCATTAATGCACAGTATAAGTAATACAGAATATTCCAAATATGTGAAATTGAATTCCAAATTATTGTTGAAACTAACAAATAAATATTTCAGGGAAAAGGTGACATCCTGCCAAACTCTTCTTACTTTCAAAATTAAATTTATATTTTGAACCTGTACTAATTGTTGTTAACGTACATATTGCTGATAAAGGTGGTGCAAGAACATTTTGTATTTATAAATACGTTGTAGCGACATGATTTAAATGCCTTTTTACCTTTTTTCAGCCACCGAATGGTAATAATTTGCTTTTTTTCTTTTCTTCTTCTTTCAGGGTGTTTGCACAAGTAAGCGGATCCCTTTCACATTCTCAATGCATTAGAGCGTCTACTATCGGCCTTGAATCACCTAACTTTTTTCTTTATTAAAACTAAAAGGGCCTTTACTTGAATGTCTACTTCTAATTTGGTACTGTGGGTTTACAGACCTTCTACAAACCTTCAAGCTAAATAATACTACACCACGAAGTTGTTATGATTCATGACTGTCACACTGCCACTGGACACATCATAATTTGTTATACCCAGTGGCGTACGCAGGATTTTTTCAAGGGGGGGGGGGGGTCTTAACATTTTTAAATCGAGCCGAAAATTTCGCAACGACCACGCCAGCCGCTGAATATTTGCCACCATCAGCCATGGCATAGTTTTGTTTTGTTTTTTGTTGTTTTTGTTTATAATTAAAAAACAAACAACAACAAAAACAACCCTGCGTACGCGCCTGGTTATACCCTTACCACAGTGTTGGAAAGCCCTAATGTCTGACTTGCACTTGATTCATCCTTTCTTAAATTTTTCCAGATGTCTTGTCACTTATCATAGACACACGAATAACTTTTTAAGAAGCGTTCAGAAAATCAAGAGTATAACATCACTCATCAGCGCAATAAGAAAGAGGCAAATTATGCAATGTGGTGGTCACATAATTATACAGAAAGGAAGAAGCGTTCAGAAAATCAAGAGTATAACATCACTCATCAGCGCAATAAGAAAGAGGCAAATTATGCATTGTGTTGGTTACATAATTATACAGAAAGGGTAATCTACTTTAAAATGAAATATATTAACAGGGAAGATTGCTGGAAAGAAAAGCAGTGAAATGCACCGTCTCATATATTTGGAAAGCCTGAACAAAAGAGCGACCAAAAATCAAATCAGCAATTCCAGCTATTCAAGCAGATAATAAACTAGTCTTCAGTCACTTTATGTTGGCATTCTTCGGAAAAATCATGCTCTTCCCCGAACCCCCCAATGTGTCTAATTTTATTTTCAAACAAGAATACGTTTTACGAATCTATTTTTGAATGTGACTACACATACTGAATCATGAATTATTTCAACAGTGACACGTGTTTACATTGATAAACAGGTACTGTGGATCACAAGGTCCGCGGTTCAAGTCCAATCGCGGCACTAATGTCCTTTGGCAAGACATTGATCTTCACTTGCCACTCTCCACCCAGGTGTTAAATGGGTACCCGGTAGAATGCGAAAGCTAATGTGGTTTGATTAGCAATGGCGCTTGTAAACTGGCGACTGGCTGGAATGCTCCCCAGGGAGTGGGGAATGTGCATACCTTGTGTGCGGGTAAGCATGAATCCGATGACTAGGGTAATAATATGTGCTGCGCCTAGAAACAAAGTATGAGGGGCATTATAAATGTGAGCTATTATTATTATTATTATTATTACTAACCGTATATACTGTTTCCTTGAAGAAAAAAAGAATTTTCGAATGCTCACCTTCATTTTTAATAGTAACTGATGTCTGAATGCGATTAAGAGTTGAGTTGCTAGCCACCTTGCAGATTAGCACAATATCTCCACCATCTGCATATGTTGGTGTGAAGTGTATTGTCCGTGTAGGCACAAGAAGACGTTCATCATGTCCATCATTGATATTTTGTTGAGGTTCAACAGAAGCATTTAGCTTGTTTGGAAACACCCACTCCAAACTGACGGATGGTTTCACTGATGTATTGGTTTTGCAGACTAGTGTCTTGTTTTCCCCTTTTGCAACTCTGAGTGTTCCTTGATTCTCTAGAATGGTATCGTGGGACTTATCGACCAGGATTAACCCCTTCGGTGGAACTTGAAATAAATTTAAATGAAATGAAACTGCCGCTATTATAATGCAATTAGATATAAAGTAATGATTGAAAGATGCGATGAATGTATAGTTTTGTTCATGTTTTACTTCAAAGAATATTAGCTGAACAAACTAAGTTAAACCCCTCCCCTTACTGCATGCATATAAATGTAAATGATAATTCCTTGGTGGGGCCCAATCCATTTACGGATTCTAAGTTGTAGAATTTTTTTAAAAACAACATTATCATGGATTGATTTTTATTTTTAAGGCTAGAATCTCCGATTTATTTTACATTTTTCAGGATTCACACTAATGATGATTTGATGTTTCTATCGTTATAACGTTAACCTTTCATATGATTTTTCGGTTAATTGCTCTAAAACGTATTTAAAAAACACATGTTTATTAATAGGAAAAATGCTCTGGTTGCTGAATTTGTTAATGTGGAAGTTATTATTGGAAATAATTTTAAAAAGATAGATACCATTTACTGTCAGGTTGATTGAACAAGTCTGTGAGTCCCTTCGAGAATATATAGATATATCATATTTATCTTCATGAACCAACGAAACGTTCGGAATTTTCAAAGTGCTGCTGATAAACGTATTGTTTCTTCCAAGTGTGTGTCTTGTAGTGCTTTCTTCACAGGGAGTAATATGTTTATTGCATTGGAATGATATTGTGTTATTACTATGCTTCCAGGATATCAATACGATTTGGCTGGTTGCGCTGTTCCAGCTGCATTCCAAGCTCACGTCCTCCCCAGCGATTACGTCCACATCGGTTTCAACTTTAATGCAAACAGATCATATATTACAAGCCTAACAGTAAACTTTTGTTACTGCTAGTTTTATCATTCCATTTTCAACTTTTTCAACCAAATTTAATGAGAGAGGTTTAAAACAAGAATAATGTACAGTTTTTCAGCTTGATATGGGCATACATGGGCTTCGCCATTTTCTTCACAACGTGAAGTACTATGTGAAGTCGTTTATCAAGTAAATGTATTCAAATGTACAGAAGCTTCACTTCCAGGTGTGTTTGGTGATGAAGTATTTTATTTACTTGTTTTTATCCTTTGAAACACCATTGTCAGAACTCAAATTGCATTCAAATGATGTTGTTGTACTGTATTCGGGTGAAGGTTTCGCATAAACGAAACAGATTGATCAATTGCTATAATAGTACTTTAAACAAAATTTAAAGTTGCTCCCCTGTTATATATTTGTCGCCAAATATATATTTTTAATTCTCAGCTATGATTTTCCCTAAATAAATACTAGAGGTTTTGTTTTAATTTGAAGTCTTTCCAACGTAAGCTTGGAGAATGATACATGTACAAGTTTGCCTAGTAAGTCATATTATCAAGAAAATAGCTGCACCCATGTCGTGCTAATAGGCATTACCTTATGCCAAGAATATCTCTTGTACTATTTCGTTACGAATATTATGGGCAGGAATACATAACTTTTTTTCTTCTTTTGGGTGAGGTTCCATTTTAACTAATACTAACCATTAGTATTAATGACTTTGCATCACTAGGGCCTTAGGGTAGGGAAATAACTTAATCACTATAAATTTACTTCGAGTATTATTATGTAAAAGTAAAATGTTAAATCATTATTTTGTTTATGGAAGACATGGCTGCAGTATTTAAGGTATACATAGTCAGAAACATTACATTCTTCAGTTCGTGTGGAACCGATCAATGACTATTGAAGCCGTACACAAGAAAACAAATTGAAGCTATGTTATGTCATACTTACGATTAAAACAAAAAACGAATCCGATAAGAACGAAAAGTAACTGCCACATGGTTCTTGAGGTTTTTTTTATCCGGTTCACAAACGCACAAAGAAATACTAATTCGATCGGGGAAGTAAACTGTTTGTGTAAGCGTCTACAAGACACAAACGCAACCAAGTGGCAAACGATCATGCGTATCCACAAGCGTACAGTACTTACATTGTTTAAAGCTGGCGCTATCCACCTTAAACTGACAAGCATGTCAGAAGGGCTAGTCATTTAATCTCACTTTAGGATTAATACATGGTAAATATTGTAGCTATATAGATACATCTATTTTCAAGGACACTGTGAAATAATATCACTGAATGACCTACATGATACGCAATGTTCGAATACAATATTGTCTGAGGATAAAGGCTCATTGATAGTCTGGTATGATGATAGGGAAATACAGGGGCAGTTTGGTGTAGATAATTATAAAAGCCCCAGATTTGACCCAGATCTTGACCATACCATACTATCGTGGTTTTTGAAGGGCGACCCCAGATCCGCCATTTCGGTAAAATCCTAAATGACCGACAGAAGAGCTGGATTTAAAATGGAATGTCAAGCTATAAGGCTAGGTTGATTTTATTTTGTACAATTATTGGCTCTCTTTATTTAAGAATGCATGTCATTCAAGTCTTGTGGGTGTGTGTTTGAAGCAGTTTTCACGTTTTTGACACTAATCCAATTTATCATTTGCATCTCAATTATAGATTACTATTCTCGATAGTGCCTTCCGTTAATCCTTTGTCACAAGCCAAAGGCTTCCAAAACATAATGGCGCCGGAATATTTATCGGAAGTTGGAGATCATGGTCAAATATCTCGCCATGATGCTGAAATGAAATGGTCCGAATTGTAGAGCGCTCTGTGTGGGAGTAGTTGCTGTTATTGCTTATGATGGAAAGAGCCAATTTGTGTGCGTTTTTTTTCTTCAGTGAAACACAATATATTGTAGAGCCACTTGTATGGAGTTTCTTACGAATGTACCGGCGATGCAGGCACAAGGTCCTCCTCCGATGAAACATTATTTTGGTTTGCTACTTGCTGCGGGCAACACCATTGACAAATTAAAGCAATTATGATCAAAATGTCTTCGTTAATCCCTATATTCCTTCTTGGCAGCCTAACTGTAGTAAAACAACGGATGAACAGTCGTAGCTGGGTTGACATTGAATAATATGTCCTCCTGGCTCTCAAGTACTGTCTCCTTCACTGTCTGGAGAAATGTTTATGAATAGTTCACAAAGTCAGCATTATCCACATCCAGAGGAATTCAAGCGTCTCTGATGTTTCTAAAGGCCAATTTCTGCAGAGATCATGAAGCACTGCTTCTCTCTTCACTACAGGATGCAGTTTGGGATGGGGGGGGGGGGCAAACGTTCAAGGGGGCTCACCTTCCAGGGGCAGTGGTGTAATAAGCAAAAACTTTTGGAGGGGGGGGGGGAGAAGAAAAGTCTGCATCACCAACACTCTTACACGTTACATGCAGGCCCCGCGGAACGTTTTTCAAAGTAGAGTATTAACGATCAGGTAGAGCGTAAATTGACATGGGGTCCAGGGCCTGAGCCCCGGCAGGGGGTTAAGGGGCTGAGCCCCCGGAAGCTCAGGGTTTTTAGGCATTAAATTACGGTCAGAGAAGCATATTTAGATACCTTACTTGTGACACTGGCGGGCCACTAATTGGCGGGAAGTCCAAGGGGCAGAGCTCCCGAAAGTTGAGGGGTTATAGGTATTTATTTTTGAGGTTAGATGAGCATCCAGGGGCCCTCTTTAATGCCATTGATGTGGTCCAGGGGCAGAGTCCCCTGAAGCTCAGAGGCTTTTATATATTTAACGACGGTCAAATGAGCATACAGAGGCCCGCCTTATGGCCCTTGGTGGGGTCCAGGGGGCAGAGCCCCCGGAAGTTCAGGGGTTTTAGGTTTTTAATTACTGTTAGATGAAAATCCAGGGGCCCTCTTTAAAGCCATTGATATGGTCCAGGGCGCAGAGCCCCTGAAGCTAAGAAGTTTTAGATATTTAACTACGGTCAGTAGAGCATCCAGGGGCCCGCCTTAGGGCCCTTGGTGGGTTCCAGGTTCAATAAATATTTGAATTTGTGAAGAATACCTGCGACTGACATACGACCTTTGAAGTGATGACGCATGGCCGCCTTAGTGCTTCCCTGCGGCGGCCGTAGGTTTTTGACGACTACTAAGACGCCCGCAGGGCCGCCTTAAAGTTGATACTCTAAGACAATCCAAAATACAGAGATAATTACATAAATAGAAAGCTTTTAACCCCCATAATAACACCAAATGGTGTCCACCCGACAAAACAAGTTTAGAATAATGAATTTATTCGAGTAAACTCTACCAAAATATCTAAGTCTGAAACCCGGAAGTGCACGTAGAGTCGGGCCTCTATCCGTGACGTCACGAACGGGACTCATGGGCTCAGTGAGAGTGAATGGCAGTGATATCCCTACGTAAATGCTATCCTGTCAGAGCTTAGATTTGTTGTTGTTAAGGAGTATATTTGATGGATTTTCTGTTTTTATTTGAATGAAGAATAACGAAGCAACATTTTCCAGTCGCTGATTTCTGTTTATATCCTCATATTCACCTATTTGGTAGAGATTTAAGACGAGTTTACTGCTTAGGAAATAAAGTTAAATCGTGCACGTATGAATAGGCGGATGCATTATATTGTCATCAGATAAGGTACAGGAGCAGTTTTGTAAAACGAATAGGTCTAGAACTATGATAGTACTTATCATAGATGTGTGTGACTGCCTCGTAAAAGGATACAGTACCAGTTAAACATTTTATGTTGTAAAATATCAAACTTGAACGAGATCATGCAAGCGCGCTTCCTCTATAATATTTTGGCGAGTGATGCGGCTCTTGCATGAACGTTCGTGAAGCGAGCAGAATCGGGAGGTAAGACCAAGCCGCTGCTCTAGGCGCTGCTTGCTTGTGATGGAACGTACGTGCGCTAGTTATATGTTTATCGGCAATTGCAAGAGAATGAAAGCGACGTTGCCAGCTAAGAAAAACAACTAACAAAGACTTGCTCCTGATTACCGGTGTCAGAATTGGTAGATGAAGGATCTTCAGGGCCAAGGAAGGCGAAAGACATGGGAAGAAGAAACCATCGGGAGATCGCTGTAGTGTATGGTAATGAACTGTGCATGGGTAGACAGCTACTGTTCACTCCGTGCCTGGGCCGATTTCAACACCAAAACAAAAATTACATGGTGCAAATATCGACTAATAGCACATCGTTGGCATGTATATGTCATAATTTTTAAAAGGGGAATTGATATTAATACTATGAAGTACTAGGAGAAGGTAAAGAATTGTACATAGAGTTATGATTTATTAGACTTTTCAGCCTTTGAAACAAAAATAAGCAGAAAATCGTATCACTCTGCACATGTTCGCTATGGAACATCCGGGTACGTGAATATACTCTTTCCCGGACGTGAGGTCATAAATAGTAGACCAGCGCCGTGACTGATTTTCTATGGAAAGAGAGGCCGATAGTTTCAACATTTCAATTGAGGATTTCGAGTAGACAGAATTTTTTTGTGATATACTAAGTAATTGAAAAACTTAAAAATAACATATACTTGCCGTAGGTAACAAATTAAGGGACATTTATTTGCTTAGAGTATCAACTTTAAGGCTGCACTAAGGCGTCCGTGGAATTCTTGCGGCCACCGCAATTTTGGGGGGGTTAAGCAAAGGTCAATTGTAATTCATAAAACCCTAGGGCAGTCGCACTGCAAATAACAAATGTAAAGCGCTTTGAGCATGTTTATGTCAAGGCGCTATATAAATATCAGTATGTATGTATGTATGTTATAGTTTAAATTGACCTTACGATAGGCCTGGTAACTCTTGATCATTGATGATTAATGTACCGAAAAATAGAATTCATTTATTAAATTAGGACCAATGTTATGTAATACAATCGGGATGTAACTTCCCTTCATCTTTCCCTTCCCGTCCCTTCTGCACGGGGATTGATGTATTGTCATACTGAACATTCATATTTAATAGAACATCTCAAATTGTGTCTAGGGCACCTATCCATACCCAACACCAAATTATCAAATGTATCGCTTTCTCGCTTCAAGGAGTTAAATTTGTGGCACTCATGGTTTTGTTATAGCCTTGTTAGAACGGTTAGGACTTTTCTTTGCCAAAACAATTTAAGCCCCTGCCAGAATTATCATTACTTGTAAAACAAAAAAATGTCATGCTGTTGTTGCAAAGTTAAGAAAAATGTATGACTTTTCTTATATTTGAATAATCTTACATTAATCCAAAATTTGTATCTTGAATTTCTCCCAGTTGAATTTCTATTTTCATCTTGAATTTTCTTCTTCAAAAGGATATTTCAGTTTCGTTGTTATTTATCAGGTGCTAAACCGTATCCAGGTTTAAGTGACAGCGAACTGACAGAACGAATCACGAATGGATATATAATGAGAAGGCCGCTACATTGTGGTGAAGATCTGTCAGTAGCCATCTCCGCATCATAATATCTTCATTGTTTGTTTATTCGTTAGTGTATATATTTGTCTTGATTGCTTACTCCATTAAAACCCCTCTAATTGAGTAAAGGTAACGTATGACTTATATCATATATTTACCAGAACCCAACTTATTACTCTAATTGACTAATCAAATGAAAGTAATACATTCGATTATGAACTAAGATAACAAATAAAAAGAAATTTGATCAAACCAGTTAAAGTTGGTGCGGGTTATGTTTATCTCGTGGTATGGTTATGGTGTCGTTATTTGTCATGTGTTTCTATCTCTTAGACAAAAATAGCTACTGTCACCTTGAGCTCTCTCTCTCTCTCTCTCTCTCTCTCTCTAAAGCCCTTCAACCCTTGTTCAAGACTCTATTGGAAAATCCATCTACTTATGTTTTAGGTATCTGCCAGAAAGCGAAACTTCTCATTTAATGATGTATAGGAGTAAGAACCTTCAAGGGAGACACTATTATCTTTACTGCTAAGACTGACTTTTCACTATTTATAGTAAACAGTAAATCACGCGTTCATGATTAATTAAGGGAACGCCGGTGATCCCTTTAACGTTTTTTTTTTAATTCTCAATTGTATTAAAAGATATGAATAAGGTGCGTGACAAGTTAAATCACGAGGAGTGGGAATTGTAACTCATTCACTTACTGCAGGCAAGGAAAGTCAATATCTATGGCATTTGTAGTCAGACATTTCTATTCTAAAAACAATTGATAAATTTGTACCCGATATTTAGGGAAGGGGGAGATATGCATGTTTGTCCAAAAAAAAAGCTTCACAATATTGGATGAAATTTATCAAAAAGTAAGTTAAATATTCTAGAAATTGGATAACAATTACCAAATAATGGATAATATTTCATCCCGCAAACATGACCATTCCTTTTTTCTTGTTTCACCCAATATAAGCTAATTTTACCATATATGTCATGTTTCAGCTAGATAATTAGAATAGTAGAGAAGGAATACATAATATTGCTAAACAATGCCTTTAAACAAAACCTGTGCGCCCCCACCCTTTACTCTAAGTTTACGGCTTCTTTTCCTGTAATGTTATTGATAACTGGTTTACATATTTCGGTGGGAATACAATATAAAAAACACTTAAACAAGCTGCGTTTGGTGTCTCAAAGAATTAATTGTACAAATAAACAAAACTTATATCCTCTTTTATGAATTTGTATGAACAGGTTCAACATTACTTCAGACTGTTGGAAGACGGACATAAAGCAACGCAGCACCTTTCATGACATGCAAAACAAAATTGGTTGGATTCTCGAGGGTTCAAATGTAAGTCTAATAAAACATACATTGGACAGGCGTGGTTATATAATAATAATCGCCTTTTCTCTAGCCTAATACGGTGAGAGAAAAGGCAAATTGATATAATATCACAAGATTCATGACCGTGATTATTATATTTTAAATGAATTGTGTTCATTAAAACGTGTATGAAGTAATGATAACTGTCTTTCTTCTAGATCCTAAAAAAAACTATCGTTCTGTCTTTCTTTTTTTAGTTTCCCCTTCCCTGTTTAGTGTATTTTTAAGGACACCACTGCAAAGCAATACTACCAGTGGGGCTTTACACATTATTTAATGCACCTACGTACAATTTCACACGTGAACTTCTATTTTAAATTAGAAGAAATACAACTTTTACAATCACTTCATACTTTCAACCTTTGCATTGTATTTTCGGGAAAATAAAGTAGAACTCTCTTTTCATTATTTCAAAAACGATTATTTAACATTTCGCTTCTTTGAATTTTGCCTATCATTGAATCCATTTTTTTAAATTTCATTGCCAGGATTATCTCTTCCTGAACAGGATGAGTGACGAGGATCTTTACACCGACATTCCTGAATTGGAGTAGGGTAAACATTGTTAATATCCATGTAACTTATTTAGTCTTTCTTAAAACATATTTCTCTTTGAAAACATAACTGGTTAATTCGAAATTAAGCTGTACTGCATATTTATGGTTATAATTATAATTTACTTCTGTTACAACTAGAAGTTATTTTGTTAAAAAAACATTAAACAAAATTGTAAATACAATCCAGTACTAATATTTTTCATGCAAGGATAACGATATTCTTTCAATGTATATTTTGTGTGTGCATTTAGACATTCAATTTCAGATCAAATATGTAAAGGGTTTGAGTGGTATTAATCTTTTTTTCTTCAGCAACATGGTCATGCATCTATTTTTTGTTCTAAAACTATATCTTTAATCTGAGTGTAAATCACCGCAAAAAATGTCATTTAGTAAAGCTTAAAATATTAGTCCGTATATTTATGATTAGTTGTACATAATCCCGGTAAATTAAATTCATAATATTCAGTGTGACTTTAGTCAAAATGTTATTGTGTATAGTAATATCGTCATCTTCTGTCTACATTACTTCTTTTTTTCTCCCAGGAACCTATATTATACAAGCCCTGCTTTTTAATAGGTTCCTCACATTCTACATTATCTATTATATGAATTGAGAATCATTGACATGTACTCATTTACCTACAATTGAAATGTATAATTTGTTATTTGATATGTATGTTTATATTTTCTGTAAAATGTGGAACATTAAACTTGAAACTTGAAACTTGAAACTTGAAATATTCATTTCGTATAGTAAGGTTGTATTATTTCAAAGATTTCTTTAATATCCATTTTAATCTAAATTCACCAAATATCCAATGTTTTATGAAAAATGCCACTCTTCCAAAGTATTTATCAGAAGCTATTGATTTGATTTGATTTGATTTGATGTATTGGTTTCTGCATTGTTTTCTTTGTTTCATCATACATTTTCATGAACATACTATGGTTTGATACACTATTTTAAGTGTATATAATTTTATACAGATAATAAACGAAATTAAACATATATATTGAGTGCATAATTAACATACATTAGATACGGGAGGGCTATTATTAATCATGTTTGTTTTGTATGTGGCTTGAACCAAACATCAGCTTAATGAAATGACAGAAATGTATTAAAATTGAAAAAGATTTGATTTTTTTTCTTCTTTTTCTTGATAACTTAAACAATAATGTGAATCGTCATTCCTACTTTTGTATACTGTAGATTTGTTTACTTATTATCTGTTAAACGTTATGAAAATTCAGCCATCTGGTGGCAAACAAATGTTTACAATCAATATCGAATCCTGAACCTTGAACTATTGATTTTTATGATAATATTAATGAAAATACAGTAAATAAAAGAAGAAGAGGAAGAAGAAGAGCAATCATAGTAGAAACAGTAAATAATCATGATAATAATTAGGACAATGATAGTAATTTAAAGCATTATCATTAACGGAATTAAAGAAATTTCATATCCATTTATCCAACGTATACAAATCAGGAGGAAATGTTTAATTCTGTGTGTATTTTTATTCATTCAGGAGAATAGTATCTGTCAAAATACAGTTAAGAATTGCGATTATATCAAGATTATTACTTTACAGGAAATATGCAATAAAAGAATAGGTAAACATATATCCAGCAATGCATGGAATAAATCGGTCCATTTACCAAGCCAAAGAAGCACTTTCTCTCCCTATGTTTATAAATATATATATAACTTTATATTGTCTTCTCTTAGTACCACCTTATATCTGTTATCTCAATATTTCGATGACTTATTTAATTTACATCAATTAAATACATTTGACATGTGGAATGTAGCTATGCATCTTTACATGACAGACATATGTATTTGTTTGTGTTTATACATGTATGTCAATGCACGTTGTGCCAAACCAAATTTTCATGCGACTTTCCTCTATATTCTTATTTTCAATGGATAAAAGGGACTTTCCCTTTGATTACTTATATTTGTTACTAAACTCAAAGGGAAAAATATATATTTTGAAAAAAACATTGTTTATATTCGTTTTTACAACTAAAAAAAAATACAAATAGTTGTGTTTATGTTCAATTTTATGCACAAAATCATAGTAATAATACATTGAAGCATGATATTAATGTGAGTAAATATGGTTATTATGATGTCTACTTCTTCGAGTTCTAATTTATTGATGGTCAATATCGACAAAATGTTTCTTCATGCATGATTTGATCAGAATGTATCATTTCATTTATTGTTGGTTTTGCTTTGAGTTTACAGTTATCAAAACACAGAAGCTCCCATTCGTAACCACAAGGACAAGCAGTAGCGTATTAATATGTTGCGAGAAAAGGGATGGTAGGGATGATCGAAATCAGGCCCCGATATTTCTCTCTCGCGCACACACACAACTTTATTGAAGATGGATGTGAAATTTAAAAAAAACTAAAGCAATTTGAGGAGGTTGTTAACCCATTTCTAATATTTTGAGAGAAAAAGAAATCACTACTATATCACATATAGTAATGTTTAAACACAAAATGTATGATTACATATATAATGTATAAACCAATTCCCAAAATTCCCCTCCGCCCGGCTTTCTATTGGCTAACGGATAACCGCTATGAAGAAAATGAAGAATACCGTGAAAAGAACGTACACATACTTGCAGGCCCTAATTCATGCGAGCGGGCTCGGTTGCAAAAAGTAGTAGTCTACTAACAAGCCGCTTTTATCTTAGTGTATGACAAAGTTTATTTGCAGAAGTTATATATTCAGGTTATTTCAATTATGCTATTACACACAAAGGTGTGTAAACTCCCACCCCTCCCCCCCCTTCGATGTACCCCCGCGGGGGCGGGCATTTAATCAAATAATAATAATAATAATAAAGATAGATTTATTGAACGCATAATAAACCAAAGTTTCTCTATGCACTTTACAAAGTCAAAAACAAGCAAGTACAAGTATATTTAAATAGTTATCGGTGCTCCCGGTAAATTTTCAAAAAATTCAAATATCGCGTACGGCCGTACTATGGTAGCTGGGACCATGAAAATCTCAGAATATGTAGTTCAGATATATAATTTCCCAACGGGAATAGCTAATCGGTCGATTTTAGTCAAGAAACATTGTTTTATTGCTTAATTGATATCTTGACCTTGAGAGGAAGCTATACAACATAAAGAGTATATTATTTATAAATTCATAATTTCAGACTCGATTTCAACCGCGACAACGATCACTGAATATTGTAGGATCGCATATGCTTCCAATATGTTCATTTATACCAAATTCATGACCTCATTCCAAAACTTTGTATTACCTTTAAACTAAAGACATGTAGCTAAGAGAATTCATTGCGAGAAAAGTTAATACAAATAGTAAATACTTATGACAAATCAATTGGAGTAACATATTCAATTATAATACATAGATGAAATGTAAATATGTCAAAAATTACAAACAAAACAGGTAAGTTTTAAGAAGGGTTTTGAAAGTCTGTCGTGTGGGAGCTTGACAGACATACAGAGGGAGCGAATTCCAGAAAGTTGGGGCAGCCACTTCAAAAGCCCTGTTGCCGTAGAAATGAGTTGAGTGACGAGGAACTTGCAGGAGGTGCTGGGCTGAAGATCTGAGTGTGCGTGCTTAAGACTTAATAGACAAGTGGACCTGGAAAAGCCTCGATTCTACTTTCCATACACAATAAGGTGCTTAAAACTGTCACTCCACTTACATAAATACTTTTTATCGCGAACGAGTCTTTGATACAATGATTGCTACAAACATTTCTTTTATTAGCAATTTCCTTGTCATACGCAAACACTGGACGTCTTGATATAATAATAACACTTAATTCAAACATGTCATACACTTCCTCATTTCGATCTTGCACACACTACAATATTGTGTTGCGTCTTTTCAAGTTACTTCATTCTAAATTGTACATGAATTATTTCAATCTTTTGATATCTACATCAGATTATAGTTTGTTGATAATGTGAACATGAAATTTCAATAAAGTACCGTATACAACTCTGGTGTAAAATTATTTGTAATAACCACTCATTAAGTATTCCGGTGTGAAGGATAACTATTTCTATATTAAATGTTTTTTAGTGAATGCCTTATTGGTTAACATCTTATTATCATGAATAGTACACACACAATGTAACTGTTTTCGTTATTATTGGTTATGATAAAAATATAATGTTTACATTTCATCAGATTCCGAAATGTGTGTGGACCATGATATTGAAATAAACACACACCTCAAACAATCAAACACATGTACACTTTTCATTTATAATATTCTGAATTAAGTGTTTGTATTATGTACATAGAAAGTGTATAAAACATAATAGTAAAATCTACATAAACCAAATATAATCTTTGTTTTATGGACGTACACTTGTAATTCTTATGATTTGTATCAATTACTATAAAAGTATTTTGTATTTCGAGAACAGAAGTGTAACATAACAGTAAACATTACACAAACATTTATCTTTTTTAAATCGATTAGAGTAATGAGGTAACCAATGAACACTTGAAATTATTTTGTTTACGATTAAGTTATTAACACATCATTATAGCGATCAGTGTTTTCGTAAACAATGTTTTGAATATCCTTACTAATTCATATTATTTGCATCATTGTTATGATTAAGATACAATTTGTACATTGTGTTCGTCATTTAACATACTGATAATAATGATAATGTGGTAGACTGGTAGTTAACATTGATTTTACACAAAGGCACTAATACATTCCCCTTATTTAGAGGTAAGTTGTGAACACATCATCAAGACCGTCAGTGTGATATTTAACAATGTGGCGATTTGTACTCATTTCACAATAAATGGACGCGCCTTCGGTGTTAACATAGGTAGGCTCCTCCGTCAGATTAGAGTGTGCCTTCACTTGCTTTCGGACGGGAGTGGGGCTTACGTAAAGGACAACATCACCATGGTCGTCAACTGAGGTAGTGAAATGGGAGACCTGTTGGTTATTACTAGCTGGGGTTTGCACTTCTGTATAGGCTTCATAGCCATATAGGTATGGGGTACTTCGGACACATCGGGAATTGCGTATGTAGGGTCTGATTGGTCAAAGGTCATGTCCAAAGACTGGAAACCGAAAGAGAAATATTTACTTGATTAATTAACAAGAGGTAGGTTGCCCGGATCCTTCTCATCATCATTTCAAATCAGTTAAAATAAACAAAAACATACATAAATAAACTTGAAATAAACAAACAATTAAAACCATTAAACATTTTCAGATAAATCTACCGAAAAGAAATGTTATATTGGTTCATCTCATAGGTTGAAAACAGAATATACCATAATTGCATAATCCAGACATTATTGTTTGTACTATAGTTTTGAAATTTCTCTAATGGGGCTTAATTCTTTAAAATATTTGCGATTATTTGTGCTCACTAAATATAAGAAGTATTTAAACATTCATACCAAAGGTTAACGATAAATTGAATTCACCTTAACATTGGTAGTTGATGTTGGCTTGCTGGTGTGAGATGTTTCATCATCTGGTAGATTTCCAGAGGTCTGTATAGCTTGAGCTGCTGATCACAGAAGGTAAATTAATTTTGAGGGGTCAATAATATTATTAGTCTATACGACCAATTGGTCTCCAGCATCGAAACTATACCTGTGTCTTTCTTACTTTCGCAATAATTATCCTGCTCAAGAAGTGTCATGTTTATAAGGTATAGGTATAAATACCCTTGACTTGATAATGTCATTGTTATGTATAACTATGACATGCGTTAGCCCTATATATATTATTTACTAATGTTGGAAGGTTCACTGTGCTATTTAGAACAAGATGAATTTCATCGCATTGCTGTTTACGAGGTTCAAATTAAAACGAGACTGTCAGGACTAGAGGTTATATGATTTTACAACAGGTTTTTCTCCCTATTCCTTCCAAGATTCACAGTTTTCGTTACAACGTGGCATCGACAGAAATAATTATCATTATAATAACAGTTACCATTATTACAATTATTTTCATTGACAAAAAATACAATCCGTTATTTCACATTTCTACCATGTGTCATATTCCAATTCATTTTCATTTTAGTTAGAATACAATTGTTACAGCTCGTCTCTTCACACAGCCCAACTATATACACGAAGACTTCTTACAACGTTAAAATGTCCTACCATCTCTCTTCTTAGAGCAGATAAAACCACCAACAAATGCCAGAACAATTAACAGCATCACCACGCCGGAACATCCAGGTATAACAAGACGAATGTTTGTGTACCATAGTTTCTCCATATGTTCTTTAGAGCAAATGAAATCAAAAGATATATACGTTTAACAATCTTAGAATATTTCATTATTAATTTCTTGCCTCTTTTTCACTTCTGTTGATTTATTTTCCAATGAAAATGCGCTTTCATGGCAGTTTCGTTTGTGCGTGCTTGGTATTCTCTTATTTATAATTGACTTTCACTTCTAGGTAAGAAATAAAGTAATGACACAAACAGTGAGTTAATTTGTTAACTGGAATTGGAAATTGGAAATCATCTTCTAATACTTAACCCTATTTAAAGAAAAAATGGAATGCAGTTAATATAATATTTTAGATTTTGCATCAAACGGTAATATAATTTGCATTAAAAAATATAACGAATGACATGTTTAAAAGGCACGATTTGTTTTTGTAATGTTGTCATATACACACAAATGCACACACACGCCAACGCAATAACTTACCCTTTTTTTACATCGCTTTTAACTTGGAATAAACTATTCTAAATGCCAATGATTTTGCATTAGCAATATTTCCCTTGCAAGGGCATAACTGCCAATCAGTGCCTTTGTTCAGTGTAAATTATACGCAAATTATTAAGTGTCTTCTATACCTGGTTTTGAAGGGCCGAAAGTTGTTGTGCTAGATGTTCCACTGCCTGTGAAATATATTTCAACAAGCACATGTTAATTTTGGTTGGTTAATTAATTAATTTGTATATTCAGTATTCTTTTATCTATTTAGTCTGTACCTTACAAACTGTCATCTCGCTTGTAATTTTAAATTGACTTAGTTCATTTGTTTCATTGTTTTTTTAATTTATTTAGCTATTAATTTACGATGAAAGTATAGAGAAGCGTGTTTTCATTTTGTACCTTACAAAATGCTTTTGCGTTTGTAGTGTTTATATTTGTTAAGGGTATTTACTCTTTTTTTTTAAATACCAAGAAGTATGTACGGCAAAAGTTATTCAATGGGGGAAAACGATGGCGAAGAAGCAATAGCTACTTTAACATTGATGAGTAATCTGTTTTATACTTCCCATTATCGTTACTGGTAACATCATTTTTATTATCGTGGGTATCATTATATTTTAATTATTATAACAACAATTTATAATACTGTTGATAATAATGAAATAATAAAAAAGGGGGAGAGGATAGTAGTCGTAGTAGTAGTAGTACTACTACTACTACTACTTCAACTACTACTACTACAACAACTACTACTATTACTACTACTACTACCACCACTTCTACCGCTACCATCACTACTGCTGCTACTATTACTATTACTACTTCTAACTACTACTACTAATATCACTTCTACTACTTATACTATCACTACTAATACTACTACTACTTCTGCTACTACCAATATCACTTCTACTACTTATACTATTACTACTAATACTACTACTTATACTACTACTAGTACTACTACTTGTAATAATGACACCACCTAGATTAATAATAATGATAATAATAGTTACAAAACAAAACAAGTACATTTAATGACTAAGAACAGCTCGGGATCCATTTTTTTAAAGCAAGATTTTCAAATTTAGTCCCACCAATAGTGCAAAATCTTTTGTCCAATATTTTTCAACATCAATAATATGTTTGTACTTTGAACGTGATGATGGTATGTGAAATCTATATGAAAAATACAAAATATGGATAACCTTGTAAATCTCCATGACTTGTTGTCATTGTATAACTTTCCTTAGAGTCTGTCCCCGTTGTTTTGCTGTTGGTAGTGCGTTCTCCTATACAATTTTAGTATAAAAAACACGTCGTTTTACAATTTCGAAGTATTTCCCATTGACAGAAAAAGTTTGCTTCTTGTAGGTATGTTTTCTTTAGGGGAATTCTCGAAATTTGTTGGGTCCCTTTCACATTTTGAGTGGCGTCCACCAGCGGCGTTGAATCATTTAACTTTTTTTTCTGGATTAAAAGAGCTTTCACTGGAATGTCTGCTTGTAACTAAGTACTGTGGGTTTACAGAATTTCTACAAAAACTCCAGGCTAAAGTATACTACGCCAGAAAGTTTCAATGCTGTTTGACACTGGGGATACTATATACCCTTAACACCGTGTTGTATAGCCCCTGTGTCTGATGTGCACTTTATGCATTTCTTACTTTTCTTTTCTTAACATTTCTTAACATGGACATTAAAATAAATTTTCAAGAAGTGTTTATAAAAGGAAGAGTCAATCATCACAATAAGAAAGAGGCAAATTATGCAATGTACGGAAAGGATACATTTTTTGTAAAGAAATATATTGACTGGAAAGCTTACTGGAAAGAGAAACTGCAGGGGAATCCATCGCCTCACATGTTTGGAAAGCCTGAACGAATGGGCAACCAACAATTAAGCCACAAATACCAGCTACTTGAGAATTGCAGATAGTATACAAAATGGAGGGCACTCGATGGTGATAATGATGATGAAGATTTTTTCTTCTTCTTGGCATTCCCCCTGGTCCGGTTTGCCGCCCCTGACTTTAACTATGCATATTAAATGGATGGATGTTTTCATTAGCGCAAATAATGAGAAACAGCTACACACAGTTAGCGGGAACTGAATAGATAGAATGAGGGAGCGTTATATAATGACTAGGTCACTTAAAATCTCTAAATCGTATTCATTTAATGGAATAAAAAACTGTAACTTTACACTTGTATGTTTCATTTTAAACAATAATACATATTTCAATGTGAATACACAAACTGCGTCATGAGTCATTTCATCTTTAAAAAAATGATGAACACGTACTAATATGTATGTCCTTGAATTGTTCGTAGCAAAGGAGAAATATCGGTATACTCACCTTCATTTATAATAAGGACTGATGTCTGAATGTGATCGAAAGATGAGTTGCTAGCCACCTTGCAAGTAAGCACAATATCTTCATCATCTGCATATATCGGTGTAAAGGTTATTGTCCGTGTAGGCACAAGAAGACGTTGATCACGTTCATCAATAATATTTTGTTGAGATTCAACAGAAGCAATTAATCCGTTTGGAATCACCCACTCCAAATTGACGAATTGTTTCACCGATGTATTGGTTTTACAGACTAATGTCTGGTTTTCCCCTTCTGCAACCGTGAGTGATCCTTGATTCTGTAGAATGGCATCGTTGGCCTTTTCGACCAGGATTAACCCCTTCGGTGGAACTTAAAATTAATTCAAAAGAAGGGAAAGTACTGCCATTTAATACAAACTGATTATTTACAGAATCGTTTAGGTTATAGTGATTATTATTTTTACTTCGAACTTCTAAAATAATTTTATTTGATCCCCGGAAAATAGATGATAGATAAACACATGGAATTTAACCCCTCCCCTCCACCTGCCAGCATTAATAACATGAATTTGAATTAAACCCCTTGGTGGGACCTTTTCCATTTTCGGCAGCCCATATGTAGTATCGTTTTTTATATAACATATACATTACTCTTCTTTTAAGTCTGGGATCTTAGATATTTTTTGACTTTTTAGAATCCACACGAATAATGACTTGATGTGTTCTATTGTTCAACATTTCATTATATTTTGTGTTAATTGCTCTTAAATGTTGTTTATAAACACATGGTTATAGCAAAAAAACGACCTAGTTGCTCTATTTCTTAGTGTATAATTCATAAATTGAATACTGTCAAAAAGTTACCATTAACCGTCAGGTTGATTTTACAAGTATTCTCGTCGTCCGGAAATCTCATAGTGATATCATATTCATCTTCATGAGCAAATGAAACGTTCCGTATTGTCACAGTGCTGCTGATAAACGTATCGTTTCTTCCAAGTGTGTGAATTGAAGTATTCTCCTCACAGGGTTTAGATATGTCACAGTTGAATAATATCTTGCCTTTACTTGGTTTCCAAGTTATCAATACTATTCTGCCGTTCGTGCTGGTCCCGAGGCACTCTAAGTCCACGTCCTCCCCAACAATTGTTTCCACATCAACTTCACCTTCAATGCAAACACATCAAATTATAAATGCTCAAAGAATGATGTTACTTGTACTCATTGAAACATCATCAAAGCACATTCTAAGCATTTTCAACACAGTGGCCCATGGAGGGGCACAACAAACGCAAAGGAAATAAAGAAAAGGGAAGAAAGAAAGGGTTTCATAGTTCATAACAAATTCTGCGCCCCTCCCCTTATTCAGTAATTTTGAATAGGGTGTAAATGAGAAAATCAATCAAACTAGGCCGCATTGCTCCCTTTCACATTATGTATTAGGTTCCGGTAAAGTCTTACAAGTATTTAAATCGGGGGGGGGGGGGGGGAGTTGCGTTCAGTCCAAGTATCCAACTTTCATCAGGGTATTGCTGAATTCAGTGCGCCCAAATCAGGATAAAGACAATTAATAAAGACTTTCACAGTTTCAGTGCTAATAAACATTTGAATGTCAGTGGCCTACTAAATCATAAAGAAGTCCTTCAACTGCAATTTGTTTTCATTTGCGCTATGAAGATGAGAGAAGTGAAATAGTGTTTTCTTTTCTTTACAATAATTATTTATTTCATTATTTGAACAAACTTGATCAGTTGCAAAGCTACTTTGAAATAGCTTGTATGTGACTTCCACACAAATTTATTTTGTATCAAAAACGTGTTTTCTAAACAATCAACTCTTGATCGTTGCTCTGTCATGCTTTATGAGTTTATAGTAGTTATTCAAACAATGGTTTCTAATCTCAGTTTTAATTAGATACATTAATCTTGATTAATGGAAAAATGTGTATTTTTAGCAAGGTTAATACGACATTCATATACGTTAATTATTGTCGTAACATACTGAAACATCAACAAATTAATGAACACAAATGGAATAAAATTATGTGGCATAAGGGAGCATTTAGAACACACACATTACATAGTTCAGTTTATATGGATCAAACCCATGACTAATAAAGGCGTTTACACAATTTTATGTCATACTTACCAAGAGAACAAATTACGAATCCGATAAGAAAGAATAATAACTGCCACATAATTCTTGTTTTTTGTTTAATAACGTTTACAAACGCGCAAAGATGTAATATTTCGATCAGAGGAGTAAACTGTCGAACAGTCTTCAAGACATTTAAGTTACCAATTGGCAAACGGTTATAAGTATTTGTCCATGGTACTGTTGTACAGTGTTCAGATTATTTTTAAAGGTGGCGCTCTCGAACTCAAAGACAATAACATGATCAAAGGTTACAAAAGATCTTAACTTTGCTTCCTTCTCTGAACGATGTTCAAATTGAAATTTAGGTTTTGAAACGTGATGCCTAATAATAAAATTCATAATAACTTGTTTAACAACTCTATCCGGGTTGGCAAAACTCTCCTAATCAATGGCTCTATTTTTGTTATTGCAAGGAACGCCATCTCGAGTTCTTATAGTACCTGCATATCAGCAAGTTGCTGGTAAGCTTGCGAGGCAGGCGTATAGAATTCACGTATAGCCAGTTATAATTTTCGGTTGTAAATATTATGAAAGAAAATGTGAGTATGGTCACAGTCGTGAAAATGTCATTTTGCTAAAACCATCTCAAAATATACAGGCATCATGAGCATTATTGTAGTTTGCATGTATAATATGACTGTTTTGTTATGGTGACCCCACAGCAAGCCCTGTGCTTTTAGGTAATTCAGTCTCCTTCCTGCATATAATTGAAAACGTACATTTCATGATATATTTTAAGGAAATATATATTTATTGAATTAAATTGATTTTGAATTGAAGCATTGTACAGCAATTAAATATTCTCGAATGCGTGTCCATTTTTAAGACGTGCTTCACCCGCCAGATACGCTATGTCAGAATTATTCAAGTCTTACAATCTTCATTATGTTTTAGTTTAAGCCAAACAATTACACATACAAGTGCCCGATTCAAAATTCTTATTAAAGATCGATTTTTATTCCATCGACATGAAGGAAGGCGTGTTGGACTGCACCCTAGTCATTATAATTTTCTATGTTACAGCGGCAGGACCGTTTGTCTCTACAGAAATCTTCTCGATGTGTGATGTAATGGGTAAGGAAGATGCTAAGAGGACCCTTTTCATTGTGATGACTGTGTTGGTGAATTCATAACTTCGTTCGTTGTGGATATGTGTTTAAACACCCTATCATTTTTATTTCTCTTTCCATCTTTTGCCGTGTTACGATTCATGCTCGGCTTAGACCGTGGCAACACAGTAACGGCTCCTTAAATCGTTTTCAATAGAGTCTGCCATTATGATTTATGAAGTTTTTTTTTTTAACATATAGTATTGGGAATGCAATGTTAATGATTATCTGCTTTTTAGAATTAAAATAATTTGAATCATTCTAAATAGTGGATTTTTTCAGATTATAGCAATACAATATTATTAGAGATATGAGTTACCAAATTAATTATTTATGAAAGAAATATATAAGTAGGGTAACCCGAGGCAAAGTGGACCAAAAAAATTCGAACAACCAGAACAGGATTACAAAGCACAGGAAAGCAAAACATTTGGTCAATACTTTTACCTTAGGACTACCACTAACAAATGACACTTACAATGTTTCTCAAATAATCAGTTTTATCAAATGCTATAAACTTGACAAAATATTAAAATTCGCCTAGCCCTGGACCTCCGGGGCAAAGTGAAACACTATGTTACACTACGAAAATATTAAAAATCCATTTTGCCCCGGACCACCGGGGCAAAGTGAAAAACCATGTAACACATCCCACTATGCCCCATCCATTTTGCCCCGAACAAATGAAATGTTACAGAGATATACATTTATTAGATAGATATATTTGATAATCAAATTTATTCCATTCATCATTAAAACAAAACATTTAGATACAATAACATACAACATCACAAGATATATAGTTAAAATAAACAAACATTACATAAGATAATAGTACAATATAAGGTGATCTGGACAAAAACATAGAGAAAAGTAAGTATTTATGTGAATAAGGAGGCAGCTAGAAAGGAAATGCCTGATTGGTGCTGCCACCTACAAAAAACTGAAAATTTGAAATTAGGATAAGAAGAGAGTATGACAAGACCAGATTGAAGATTTACAGAATAAGTACATTGTACAAGCATATATACCTAAAAGATTAACAACAAAAACAAAAACAACAACCAAAAAAGATTTGTTTTTGTTTCTTACATTGACAGCAAACAAAATAACCAAACTAAAACATACAACAAAAAAACAAAACAAAAAAAACAAGAACCTGATCAAACATTGCTAATATATCTACTGAGTAATAAGGTTTTATATCTCCTTTTAAAGACATTTAGTGATGGACTAGTTTTAATATATACTGGTAAACTGTTCCAGATTTTGGGCCCTTTGAAAAAAATACAGTTTTAAGATAGAGGTGCGTACTTTACGTAAACGAAATTTTGAAGATCCACGTGTATTATAAGAATGTACATCGGCATTATACATGTAACAACAAAATTCTGAAATACTGTTTGGTATGTAGTTTTTAAAACATAAGTACATAAAAGTTGCAATTTCATAATCAGAAAAATCAAATATATTCAACATATTCAGGTTATTAAATAACGGCTTTGTATTGGCAAGAAAATTGGCATGCGAAATGATTCTCATTGCCCTTTTTTGTAATCTGTATAAACGTAGCATTACATATGTAGCCGAGGAATTCCAGGCTAGATTACAGTATTGAAAATAAGGTGAAATAATGGAATTATAGATCATTTTGAGTATATTTTGTGGGAAATGCTTTAACTTATTCAGAATACCTATACTTTTATAAATGTTCGTGCGGATGACTTCAACATGCTCATTAAAGGATACCTTTCTATCAATAGTCACACCCAACAATTTTAAAGAAGAACAACGATCAATAATGTTATTATTCAATGAAACAACTATATCATTATAATCAATCGACTTGTTGGAAAAAATCATGTAATGGGTTCAATTTATGTTTAGAATTGACTGATTAGAAAGTAGCCATTAATTAATTTTGATTATTTCACGATTGAAATGAATAATCAAACTTCCAATATGATAATCGCTCAAGAACAGACTAGTGTCAAATGCAAATAATATATATTGAAGTATGTGAGATGTGTTACAAATATCATTCATACACTGTCGCTCATAAAGGTGGAATATTTTTTTTTATCCCAATTTATGGAATTATTTTAAAAATAATTTAAAAATAATAGATCTAGATAATAGTATACATTCTCAGATTTTATTGAATAATAATTTGCCAATGTGTGTTTTGCGTGACTGCTAAAGCATGTATATGCTACTATGCTTATCAACTAGGGGACCTATGCCCTTAAGTCATAAATGAAAGTAATGAAGATTAATGCCCCACGAAAGGGCACTAATATAGCACATCGACACGGTGTTGATCCTGGGGCCTCACAGTTACGAGGCCATTGCTTTGTCACTGAACCATGACTGTACGCAGCGGGGGCTAGGGTAGGGGGCAGTTTCCATAAATAAAAAAAACAGAAAATGCAATACATTTTCAATAATTTATTGCATTTTACCCCGGTCCAAACATAAAAAAAATTATCTGGACGGCCAGGCATTATGGCTCAAGGCATGGGCACACAGAAGGTTTTTTTAAGTTGGGGACCGGGGTAGAATGCAATAAATTATTGAAAATTCATTGCATTTTCTTTCTTTTTTTTGAATTATGGAAACTGCCCCTTACCCTAGCCCCCGCTGCGTACAGTCATGGTTCAGTGACAAAGCAATGACCTCATAACTGTGAGGCCCCAGGATCAACACCGTGTCGATTTGCTATATTAGTGCCCTTTTGTGGGGCATTTATCATCATTACTGTCATTTATGCCTTAAGGGCATAGGTCCCCTAGTTGATAAACATAGTAGCATATACATGCTTTAGCAGTCACGCAAAAAACACATTGGCAAATTATTATTCAATAAAATCTGAGAATGTATACTATTATCTAGATCTAGTATTTTTAAATTATTTTTAAAATAATTCCATAAATTAGGATTTAAAAAAAATATTCCACCGTTATGAGCGACAGTGTATAAATAAGAAACAAAAGAGGACCAAGTATAGATCCCTGGGGTACTCCCCATCTGATGAACTCTGAATTCGATTCATGATTATTTACAAACACATACTGCTTACGATTAGACAGATAACTTTTAAAAAGATCTAAAAGAACACCACGAATACCATAATTATCTAATTTATATAACATAATTGATGATCTATAAGGTATATAGAGCTTTACTCAGGTCAAGAAATAATCCAATCAAATTTTTCTTTTCATCAAGTGCATTACACACTTTACAAACAAAATCAAATAAAGCAGAAGAGTACCCAGTGCGGAAACCGTACTGACTATTGGATATGATGTTGCAGTGATCAAGAAATTTAAACAATCGACTATGAGAGGCACTTTTCAGAATACAGGTAACACAGAAATAGGTCTACAGTTATTAGTATTTGAAGTAGAACCACTTTTAAATACAGGTTTTAACCTTGGCGATTTTTAAATTATCAGGAAAGATTCCTGACATCATCGAAGAACTGGAAATATTGCACAATGGAAAACAAATAATGTGGATCACTCTTTTTACTATGGAAAAATCTATCTCGTCGAAACCAGTACTCGATCGATTCTTAAGATTACAAACAATATCAATTATATCTTTTGGAGTAATCGGCATAAAAGAATCAGATTGATCATTTCTTTCCAAATATTGCACATAATTACACGTAGAGTGGATATGAGTATCTTGGATATTTTGCGTTAAAGACGGACCAATATTGATTTTTTTTAAATCGTTATATTCATTGGCAATGTTATAATTATTATTGATGGATCGATCATTTACAATGAGTTTGTCGACATCTGTTTTGGGGGACAATTTGCCCGTGGCCTTATTTATTAAATTCCATGTTTTCTTTATGTCAAATTGCACTTAAATTGGATTTATTTCGAATCTTTTTTATTTTATTATTACATTAAGTTCTATAAAATGTATAAGAATTATGATATTTTGTTGGAGTTGGACATTTTTTTTATTTTTTATATATAGGCGGTATTTCTTCTTGCATATTTAACGTAAATCATCATTAAACCACACATTTTCTTTTCTGGGCTAACAAGGCTTCTGAACATTTGAACAACAACCATCATAATAGACTTAATAAATTGATTTTTAAAAACAATCATAGATAATATTTGAATTTTTATTTTCAAATTGCCAACATATGGCTTTAAGGTTTTCGATAAATAATTGAATATTATTTTCACATATATCACGTTTCACAATGGGTGCACATTCTATGTTATCAATTATTCTATCATGAATGCAATACACTGGGAGATGATCGCTTATATCAGCAAATATAATACCACTTTTAATATATTCTATGTTATTAGTTAATATATTGTCATTCCAGCATTAATCAATCATTATTATGCCTTTCTGTCCCCACTGCGTGGGAAACAAAATCGCTTTCACATAGCGTGGGGACAGAATCACGAGTATAATATACTGTTGGAACAGTCCCCAGCCACTGCCGTAAAAACAAAGTTGATTTCCCATAGCTTGGGAACTATATCAATACCATACACACGTTGGCGTACATTCGAGCTCTCTATTATAAGGGTGATCACACTGCCTGTGCACACAGTCTACCCAATGCACAAACACACACACACAACAGCAGTAAGTTGGTAGAAATAGCAATTTCGTAAATTTATTTTTAAGAAACTGAACAATATTTTTAAATTTTTATTTCACATATCTTTCAAGCATACCTTTAACTTCAATACTGTGTAGTTTCATTGTTATAGGCATGTGGGAAATATGTTAAATTATTAATTAGAATATTGTCTTTTCAGCAATGTGTGGCATGGCCCGCTAATCGCTCATTGACTGTTATTCTGCGTGGTGAAAATGCACCTCAATGTATAAAACTCTCCTACAAAAATGCAATATTGTCATATGTTTCACTCATTGAATCAATTTGTTGTTTACATTCAAGGTAGCCACAACTGTATTGGGGTAACCAAACCTTGTTTTTTTCTGAAATTCAGTCCTTGTGGAATGTTATGGCCTGTTGAATGGTTTCTCGGAAAATCGTCACAAATCCTTAAATCTGACATTTTTTAAAAGAAAACTACAGGGTGAGTCAGAAAGAATGTCCCACTTTTTAAAAGTTGTATTGTTTGAAGTATGAATATTTAATTAGGGGTTTAATAATATGTCTTGATGAAGTTATCCTCCCAGTAAATTTAGGTACCATTTTCATTTGAATCCCTTCACGCATGACTGAACATCAGACAATCTTTACAAGACTGCCAGATTTCACTTGCGTCAACTTACTGGGTGAGGAATAGAACAGTACATTGAACAAAGACAGGCAGACAGACACACACACACATGCACGGGTCAATTCTCACGAATTAGGTGAAGAAAAAAAAACTAGTGATCTCACCCCCCCCCCTCCCCCCCCCCTTATGCACCGGTGGCTGAGTCGCAACTAATATTTTCTCACGGATTGGCCCCCCCCCCCCTCTTCCCGCCGTTTTGATCCGCCACTGTGTAACGGTGATCCAAGAAATTTCCATCGCCATTTTTTATTGGCATTGCAAAAATATTTGGAATTAAATGTTAATATTTGGTGTAAATATGATCTATAAATATATAATTAAAAAAATGCAATGACGAAATTGCAATGACGAAATTTTCATTGCCTTATTTTCGTTCAATTTCTTCCCCATTAATATTTTTCTTCTTCCTTGTTATCGTCAGGAAATCGCTTTCGTTTTGCACATAGTGCTTGTTATTCCTAGTTAGGTGCTTTCCTCGTGTCCATTTCCTTTCAAATTTCATAGGCATAGTATCTAACATCTCATAAAGGTCACTACATTCTTCGATTTTCGAAATCACTCATGCATAACCGTCCATGCGCCATTTTGTCCGTTTCTGGTCCATTTTAAGGCCTTTCTTTCTTCCTTCCTATCTCCATTATCCTAGATCCTACAAACTTCTAACACATTCCTCTAGATAGTCTAAGAGAGGTTCTTTCATCTGCGACATCTAACCTGACCTTCAAAATGCCATCTTCGTACTCAAAATTCAAATCCGAAACCGAGTCCATCAAAAATCTCTCAAATTCTTGAAAAATTGACCCCTAAAACTCTAAAACTGCCATAACTTTCTCATATAAATTTCGTTTTGTTTTTAAATCTCACTGTATCCTTATCTCACAATTGCGCATAGCAATGCTAAATTCCACGCTCCAATGGCTATGTAAAACATAAATAGCGCCCTCTAAAGTTCTGTGACTTGGCTTTCTTTCTGTGGCCGTATCTCTATTGTGTCTTGGCAAACTCGTACCCTTTTTTTGGATTTAGATCCTTGAAGATATGCCCTTTCCAGCCATATACAAAATCATATACCCTAACACTGACCAAATTTGACAAAATTGTCCTCCAAATATGCAGTTTTCAAGAAAATTGCGATATAACTTCAACTTGCTCTAAAATTACGATCCTTATGCCTACGTAAATGAAACTTGGCAGACACATGGTTCTATATACGTGACAATTGTCCGCCAAGTTTGGTAAATTTCAATGACGTCAGCGCAAAGTTATCGCCCAAAATGATGAATTTACTATGCATTACGTAATAGCGCGTGTAATGAATGCAGTACATTGCGCGCAGATGACAGTGTCAAATTGATCGCAATAAAGTGCCCTTTCGAATGATACCAAGTATGGTATATGTTCATACACAAAATTGTGAGTTAATCGCATTGTAGACACCATATTATCATGTTTATAATATGTTATTATAGACGACCGTTAGTGCCAAATTGCCCGTCATTGCACGCATAAAATCACAACGAATTGACCGATTTCAATTATGTTAGTTTTTTTGTTAAGCTTTCATGAAGCTTGATTATTTGCAATCATCAAATAACATGTGTTTGTTGTACTTATTTTTTGGTGTGCTATACCTACTATTATATGGTCGTGATATAGTCCCAACGCTATGGGAAATCAACTTCGTTTTTTTTACGGCAGTGGGGACTATATCACGACCATATACTAGTAATATAATTGCGAGTGTATGCCAAGGCTAGGTGTTTGTGTGTGTGTCATTCATTTGCGAGCATCATAGGAATCGCAAAAGGAAGTTGTAGAGTGTATTCTGGTTGGTGTGATTTTAGTAATCCCCATTTGACGCAGTGGGGACTATATTACGATCATGCTTTGAAATGTGTGCAATTATTACGACAATCACAGAAAACATTGCAGATTTATATTGTAAAAGGCACACATTTCAAAACACAGACAAAACTACAACAGGCTTCCTGAAACTTGGATTAGTGTATACAAAAAATGGCGGCATTAGCATTCGGACTTGCTCTACTCGCTTTATCTTACAGTCCAAAAACAGGTATGTGATCTCACTTATTTTTCCTTTCTAAACCGACTGCAAAATACCCATCTATCTTTCCGCATGTTGGTGTCTTTTGTTCTTTTTTATCGATTTTGTGTACGAGTAGCGTTCTGTATAATGTTTTGTCTATTTTTTGCATCATCCTACAATTCCCTTCTTCTTTTTTCGGTCCTCCGTTGACTTCGGAGTAGTGGGAGTAGTAGTGGTAGTGAGAGTGATAGGTGAATAGTCAGGATAGTTGAAGGCAGAAAGCCAGAGAGATTAGGTAGTACAATAGGAGGCTCAGATAGAATGAATATGGTGAATGTATTGTAAGGCGGTATTATCAAGGGTAGAGTCAGCAGGAGTGGAGAGCTCAGGTTGAGGAAAAGGGACATTAGGGTTGGAAGAGAAATTTAACTCTGTCCTTAGGTGGTTGAGTTCACAAAGAGTGAGGAGTTGAGATCTGACCACCTGTGCTAACCTTGTTTTCAGAGTGTTAAGGAGGGTCTGGGTGTCGATGACCATATGCTCTGCTGGGAGCATCTCCTTTTCTATTAAAAGTAAACTCCTTATATTGAGACATGTAGGGGTCTTGTAACCTAGCGGATAATTATCTGGACTGTGAAACACAAGGTACGGGTTCGAATCCCTGCCACATCACAGACTTTTGGCAAGACATGGATCTACATTTGTCACAGTCGACCCAGTATCTGAAAGAATGTTATTCCTGAAAATGCCAAAGCACCTGTAAGAGCAGACACGTTAAAGCCCGCGTAATTATATCTTGTAAGGAGTGTCAAAGTCGAACAGACACGGGCGCTATCATTAATACAAGAACCCACTGTTATCATTTTTATCATCATTATTATCATTATTTCCTGTAATTTTCACCAGTGTAATTTCTGTTGTTCCTTTTGAACGTGTTGCCTTCCTCATAATTTGCACACATAACAGTCGAACATGACTATATAATTTGTTGTGGGCGGGGTATTCATTCATGTCAATTTTCAGCTGAGCTTTTAATTATTATTGTAAGTTTTGGCTGTTTTTACATGAATATATATATATTATCATTCTTTTTATTATATTACTTATATTATAACTAATAGTAGTAGTAGTATAAGTAGTAGTGTAAGAACAGGTTGTATAAGTAGTATCACTATTATGACATTCAAACCTGTCAATAGCGGCCGCTCAAGGGAAACAAAATATATGGTCTTTGTAGATAGGTGGTCACTAAAGCTGGTTGGACTGTAGTGTCATTATCGTTGTTTTCGTTATTTGTTCTAATGATTATTATGAGTACTATGTGTACTGGTATTATCATTGCTATTATTATAGTTAGTTATATCATTATTATAACTAGTTATATAATAATTGTAATTATATTTATATTCAACTATTACATTAGAACCATCATCAACTACATGCATGATGCAAATTGATTATCAATTGTCCTTGTTCATCTTTCAGAAACAAATGGACAGATCACAACTGTTCCGGTAAAGCTTCACTCCACTGAATACTTCCCATGCAGGTGTCATATCTGTCCAGAATCAACTACTTTAGTTCAGTGGTACAGAAGCAGTAACTCGGATGCCTTTATAAAGGATGGAAAAGCCCTTGCATGGTGGTCTGGAGGAGCAACTGGTACGTCACAAGGGTTTGGAATCACAGATGACTTCTCCATGATGATATACAATCTAACCGATCAACATAATAACAAATTGTATAGGTGCATCGTTTCTCCAGTTGGTGGTGCTGATGCGTGTACACATGATGTTAAACTCGGCATATATGGTAAATGTCTTTTCGTGTTATTTCGTTTCAATTCGAAGATTGCTTTGAAATTCGCCACCAAAACACGAAGACAATAATAAATTAATGACACTAGCAAAATATCAGAGGACTTAATATCGATTTCATTCCTATATTAAATAAAAATAAGTATTCTAACGACAATTAGTCTACGCGCTCTACCAAAACCTTTTAAAAGAAATGTTGAGGTTTTTCGAGAAAAAAAATCGTAGCCTGTTGATACCATATTATTCAAAATGTAGCAGTGATAATCTTAACCACCTAGCTAAAAGTTAGAGTATAGTTTTAACGAATTATGTAACAGTGGATACAATTTGTTCGTTTGTCATATTTGTTATCATATATTGACGGCCTATTCCCCAGAGAACGAAAATGCTTTTGAGGCGAATGACATTATAACCTTTTAAGTGGATTATTTAATTAGGTCTGCAGAGAGTCTTGTGTTAACTGTGTCAGTTTTAAATTCCCAGAAAAACACGTTTTCAAGAAACACTCATTTTGTTACCTTTGAACATGTCTGAAGCCTGTATTTAATCCAGGGTTTGCGTTGTCTCCTTGTTCGGTCAATATAAGAATATGTGTGTGCTCATGAGCGTATATATATATATATATCAGTTTCATTTCAGTTTCAGTTTGTGGTTTCCAAATCTAACATGGTACAAATATTACAGTATAAAACAATTCTTTGCAAATTATAATAATACAAAATGAAATAAGATACATGTTACGAATTTAGATATTGATCGAGTTATTTAACCATTTTTAAAAAGGAGACGAATATATATTTTTTGATAGTGAAATATGACGAAACCTTATAAAAAGCAAAGCTTGTAAGGAATAGATTCTGTAAATATGTGTGTATATGTGATTGTATATGAAAACGCATGTATTTTGTTTTATATATTTACAAATTATATATATATATATATATGATATATATATATATACATTTTTTATTTGTTTTGATTTTTTTTTTTTTTTTTTTTTGGGGGGGCAATTAAGAAAACAAATCGTACGAAAGTTCGAAGTAATACGAACAGAAACATGAAGTCATTGGTCGTGTTATTCTTGAAAACAAATACAAAATCCGAGACTTTTAAATATGCAATGTCTGCATAGAGAATGAGGAGAGTGTTTAAAATTCCATTTGTTCAGCTATTATGTTTAGGTGATCAAATATTTGTTTTCTTTAAGATCGAAGTAAAAACGAATCGCCATGAATTAATCCCATCTTTAAATCATTACTATTCACTAACTGGAAGTTTCCCTTCTTTAAAATTGATTTCAAGTTTCACCAAAGGGGTTGATCCTAGCCGAAAATGCCAACCATACCATTCTACAGAATCAAGGATCACTCATTGTTGGAGAAGGGGAAAACAAGACATTAGTCTGTAAAACTAATACATCGGTGAAACCAGCCGTCAATTTAGAGTGGGTGATTCCAAAGGAGTTATATGTTTATGTCAACTTTCAAAAATATGTTTATGATGAACGTGATGAACGTCTTCTTGTGCCTACGCGGACAATAACCTTTACACCGATATATGCATATGATGAAGATATTGTGCTTACTTGCAAGGTGGCTAGCAACTCATCTTTCGATCACATTCAGACATCAGTCCTTATTATAAATGAAGGTGAGTATTCTGATATTTCTCCTTTGCTACGAACAATTCAAGCACATACAGGTTAGTTCGTGTTCATCATTTTTTAAAGATGAAATGACTCATGACGCAGTTTGTGTATTTACATTGAAATATGTATTCTTGTTTAAAATGAAACATAAAAGTGTAAGGTTACAGTTTTGTTTTATTCCATTAAATGAAAACGATTTTGAGATTTAAAGTGACCTAGTCATTATATAACGCTCCCTCATTCTATCTATTCAGTTCCCGCTAACTGTGTGTAGCTGTTTCTCATTATTTGCGCTAATGAAAACATCCATCCATTTAATATGCATAGTTAATGTCAGGGGCGGCAAACAGGGGGGGGGGGGGAGGGCAACACAGCATCCGCAGGAATTTTTGGAGAATGCAAAGAAGAAGAAAAAATCTTCATCATCATTATCACCATCGAGTGCCCTCCGTTTTGTATACTATCTACAATTCTCAAGTAGCTGGTATTTGTGGTTTAATTTTTGGTTGCCCATTCGTTCAGGCTTTCCAAACATGTGAGACGATGGATTCCCCTGCAGTTTCTCTTTCCAGTAAGCTTTCCAGTCAATATATTTCTTTAATTTTTTGTTATCCTTTCCGTGCATTGCATAATTTGCCTCTTTTTTATTGTGATGATTTATTCTTCCTTTTATGAACACTTCTTGAAAAGTTATTCTGTTGTCCATGTTAAGAAATGTTAAGAAAAGAAAAGTAAAAATGCATAAAGTGCACATCAGACACAGGGGCTATACAACACGGTGTTAAGGGTATATAGTATCCCCAGTGTCAAACATCATTGAAACTTTCTGGCGTAGTATACTTTAGCCTGGAGTTTTTGTAGAAATTATGTAAACCCACAGTACTTAGTTACAAGCAAACCTTCCAGTGAAAGCTCTTTTAATCCAGAAAAAAAGGTTAAATGATTCAACGCCGCTGGTGGACGCCAGTCAAAATGTGAAAGGGACCCGCCAAATTTCGAATATTCCCCTAAAGAAAACACAACTACAAGAAGCAAACTTTTTCTGTAAATGGGAAACCAGTCAAAATGTGAAAGGGACCCGCCAAATTTCGAATATTCCCCTAAAGAAAACACAACTACAAGAAGCAAACTTTTTCTGTAAATGGGAAATACTTCGAAATTGTAAAACGACGTGTTTTTTATACTAAAATTGTATAGGAGAACGCACTACCAACATCAAAACAACGGGGACAGGCCCTAAGGAAAGTCATGCAATGCCAACAAGTAATGGAGATTTACAAGGTTATCCATATTTTGTATTTTCCATATAGATTTCACATACCGTCATCACGTTCAAAGTTCAAACATATTATTGATGTTGAGAAATACTGGAAAAAAGATTGTGCGCTATTGGTGGGACTAAATTTGAAAATCTTGCTTTAAAAAAATGGATCCCGAGCTGTTCTTAGTCATTAAATGTACTTGTTTTGTTTTGTAACTATTATTATCATTATTATTAATCTAGGTGGTGTTATTATTACAAGTAGTAGTACTAGTAGCAGTAGAATTAGTAGTATTAATAGTAATAATATAAGTAGTAGAAGTGATATTAGTAGTAGTAGAAGTAGTAGTAGTATTAGTAGTGATAGTATAAGTAGTAGAAGTGATATTAGTAGTAGTAGTAGAAGTAGTAATAGTAATAGTAGCAGCAGTAGTGATGGTAGCGGTATAATTGGTGGTAGTAGTAGTAGTAATAGTAGTAGTAGTTGTAGTAGTAGAAGTAGTAGTAGTAGTAGTAGTAGTAGTAGTAGTACTACTACTACTACTACGACTACTATCCTCTCCCCCCTTTTTTATTATTTTTTTATTATCAACAGTATTATAAATTGTTGTTATAATAATTAAAAAATAATGATACCCACGATAATAAAAATGATGTTACCAGTAACGATAATGGGAAGTATAAAACAGATTACTCATCAATGTTAAAGTAGCTATTGTTTCTTCGCTATCGTTTTCCCCCATTGAATAACTTTTGCCGTACATACTTCTTGGTATTTTTTTAAAAAGTAAATACCCTTAACAAATATAAACACTACAAACGCAAAAAGCATTTTGTAAGGTACAGACTGAAAACACGCTTCTCTATACTTTCATCGTAAATAAATAGCTAAATAAATCAATAAAACAATGAATGATACTGTTAGGTAAATGAAATAAGTCAATTTAACATTACAAGCGAAATGACAGTTTGTAAGGTACATACTAAATAGATAAAAGAATACTGAATATACAAATTAATTAATTAACCAACCAAAATTAACATGTGCTTGTTGAAATATATTTCACAGGTAGTGGAACATCTCGCACAACAACTTTCGGCACTTCAAAACCAGGTATAGAATACACGTAATAATTTGCGTATAATTTACACTGAACAAAGGCACTGATTAGCAGTTATGCCCTTGCAAGGGAAATATTGCTCATGCAAAATCATTGGCATTTAGAATAGTTTATTCCAAGTTAAAAGCGATGTAAGAAAGGGTAAGTTATTGCGTTGGCTTGCGTGTGCATTTGTGTGTATATAACAACATTACAAAAACAAATCGTGCCTTTTAAACATGTCATTCGTTATATTTTTGTATGCAAATTATATTACCGTTTGATGCAAACTCTGAAATATTATATTAACTGCATTCCATTTTTTCTTATTAGAAGATGATTTCCACTTATCCAATTCCAGTTAACAAATTAACTCACTGTTTGTGTCATTACTTTATTTCTTACCTAGAAGTGATAGTCAATTATAAATAAGAGAATACTAAGCACGCACAAACGAAACTGCCATACAAGCGCATTTTTATTGGAAAAAAAATCAACATAAGTTAAAAAGAGGCAAGAAATTAATAATGAAATATTCTAAGATTGTTAAACGTATATATCTTTTGATTTCATTTGCTCTAAAGAACCTATGGAGAAACTATGGTACACAAACATTCGTCTTGTTATACCTGGATGTTCCGGCGTGGTGATGCTGTTAATTGTACTGGCATTTGTTGGTGGTTTTATCTGCTCTAAGAAGAGAGATGGTAGGTCATTTTAACGTTGTAAGAAGTCTTCGTGTATATAGTTGGGCTGTGTGAAGAGACGAGCTGTAACAATTGTATTCCAACAAAAATGAAAATGAATTTGAATATGACACATGGTAGAAATGTGGAATAACGGATTGTATTTGTTTTCAATGAAAATAATTGTAATAATGGTAACTGTTATTATAATGATAATTATTTATGTCGATGCCACGTTGTAACGAAAACTGTGAATCTTGGAAGGAATAGGGAGAAAAACCTGTTGTAAAATCATACAACCTCTAGTCCTGACAGTCTCGTTTTAATTTGAACCTCGTAAAAAGCAATGCGATGAAATTCATCTTGCTCTAAATAGCACAGTGAACCTTCCAACATTAGTAAATAATATCTATAGGGCTGACGCATGTCATAGTTAAACATAATAATGACATTATCAAGTGAAGGGTATTTATACCTATACCTTATAAACATGACACTTCCTGAGCAGGATAATTATTGCGAAAGTAAGAAAGACGCAAGTATAGTTTCGATGCTGGAGACCATAGTCGTATAGACTAATAATATTATTAATCCCTCAAAATTAATTTACCTTCTGTGATCAGCAGCTCAAGCTTTACAGATCTCTGGAAATCTACCAGATGATGAAACATCTCACACCAGCAAGCCAACATCAACTACCGGTATAAGGGTGAGTTTAATTTATCGTTAACCTTTGATATGAATGTTTAAATACTTCAGATATTTAGTGAGCACAAATAATCGCAAATATTTTAAGGAATTAAGCCCCATAAGGGAAATTTCAAAAATCTATTTATAGTATAGACAACTAAGTCTGGATTATGCAACAATGGTATTGTTATGTTTTCAACTCATGAGATGAACCAATTCTAACATTTCCTTTCGGTAGATGTATTTGAACGTGTTTAATGGTTTTAATTGTTTGTTTATTTCAAGTTTATTTATGTATGTTTTTGTTTACTTTAACTGATTTGAGACGATGATGGGAAGGATCCGTGCAACCTCCCCCTTGTTAATTCATCAAGTAACATTTATCTTTCCGTTTCCAGCCTTTGGACATGACCTTCGACCAATCAGACCCTACATACGCAATCCCTGATGTTTCCGAAGTACCCCATACCTACATGGCTATGAAACCTATACAGAAGTGTACATCCGCAGCTTTTACTAGCCAACAGGTTTCCCATCCCACCACTTCAGTTGACTACCATTGTGATGATGTACTTTACATTAGCCCCATGCATGCAAGTGAAGGCACACTCTAATCAGGGGCGTCGCCAAAGGGGGGGGGGGGGGGTGTGGGGGGGGGGGTGCGACACCCCCCCACCTGTCAGGATTTTGTCGGTAAAATTGCGCTGCCGTCGGTAAAAAAGAGAAAAGGGAGAGGGAAAAAAAGAGAGGGAAAGGGAAAGAAAGGAAAAAAGAAAAGGAAAAGAAAAGAAAGAAAGGAAAAGAAAGGAAAGAAAGGAAAAGAAAGGAAAGATAAGAAAAAAAAAGGAAAAAAAGAAAGAAAAAAGAGTAAAACGGAAACAAAAGAAACGAGGGATGAAAGAGAGGAGAGAGAGGGGAGGTAAGAGCCTGAGAGAAGAGGAGTGGGAGTAAAAGAGAGAAGGGGGTTGTTGGGTGGAGTCGTCTCGTCGAGGAAACAAGAAAGACACCGTAAAATATGTTGCTGTGTCGGGTCAGCTGTGTCGGTATTCTTGCCCGATCCTCGTGTACTAATATCAATGCAGAAGTTTGAAGTCGGTGACATGTATAATGTCGGTTGGCCGACAATTTTTTTTCCCTACGAACTGTGACTTTTTATCCGCTGTGACGACTTCGAGAGTGACTATAACTACAATACTTGTATTTTCTCGAAGTTTCACTTTCCTATAATATCAGCTAAAAAAATCAGAGGTTTAAAATTTTCGGGGAAACTAAATTCAAACAAGGTTTAAGAGTCAACAACGGTACAACGAATCGTTTTCTTTCTCTAATAATTTAAGGAAACGTCAAAGCTTTCGCGGTTCGCGCGAGAGGGGGAAACTGAATTCAGACAAATTTGGCTTATTAAGAGTCGAAAACGGTACGACAAATCGTCTTCCTTTCTCTATATTGTGATGAAACGCCAAAAATTCCGCGCTTCGCGCGGAAGGGGAAAACTTCATTTAGACGAGTGGAGAACGGTACAACGAATCGTCTTATTTCTCTAATAAATTAAGGAAACGTCAAAACTTCCGCGCTTCGCGCGGAAGGGGGAAGCTTCATTCTGACAAGGGTTAAGAGTCGAGCATGTTTCAACGAATCGCCTACTTTCTCTAATCATTTAATGGAAACGCCAAAACTTCCGCGCTTCGCGCGGGAGGGGGAGATCTGAATTCAGATAATGATTAAGAGTCGAAAACAGTACACCGAATCGTCTGGTTTTTTCTCATAATTTAATGAAACGTCTAAGGATTAAGAGTCGAGCACGGTTTAACGAATCGTCTACTTTCTCTAATAATTTAATGAAACGCCAAAACTTCCGCGCTTCGCGCGCGGGGGGAAGCTTCATTCAGACAAGGATTAAGAGTCGAAAACGGTACGACATATCGTCTTCCTTTCTCTATAATTATGGTGATGAAACGCCAAAAATTCCGCAATTCGCGCGGAAGGGGAGAACTTCATTTAGACGAGTGGAGAACGGTACAACGAATCGTCTTATTTCTCTAATAAACTAAGGAAACGCCAAAACTTCCGCGCTTCGCGCGGGAGGGGGAGATTTGAATTCAGATAAGGATTAAGAGTCGGAAACAGTACACCGAATCGTCTACTTTCTCTAATAATTTAATGAAACGCCAAAACTTCAGCGCTTGGCCCGGGAGGGGGAAGCTTCATTCAGACAAGGATTAAGAGTCGAGCACGGTTCAACGAATCGTCTACTCTCTCTAATAATTTATGGAAACGCCAAAACTTCCGAGCTTCGCGCGGGAGGGGGAAGCTTCATTCAGACCAGGATTAAGAGTCGAGCACGGTTTAACGATACGTCTACTTTCTCTAATAATTTAATGAAACGCCAAAAATTCGGCGCTTTGGGCGGAAGGGGGGGAGAACTGAATTCAGATAAGGATTCAGAGTCGAAAACAGTACACCGAATCGTCTGCTTTTTGCTCATAATTTAATGAAACGTCAAAGCTTCCGCGCTTTGCGCGGGAGGGGGAAAAACTGAATTCAAACAAGGATTAAGAGTGGAGCACGGTTCAACGAATCGTCTACTTTCTCTTATAATTTAATGAAACGCCAAAACTTCCGCTCTTCGCGCGGGAGGGGGAGAACTGAATTCAGATAAGGATTAAGAGTCGAGAAAAGTACACCGAATCGTCTTCTTTTTTCTCATAATTTAATGGAACGTCAAAGCTTCCGCGCTTTCCGCGGGAGGGGGAAAATGAATTCAGATAAGGATTAAGAGTTGAGAACAGTACACCGAATTGTCTGCTTTTCCTTTAATTTAATGAAACGTCAAAGCTTTCGCGCTTCGCGCGGGAGGGGTGGGGGGACTTTATTCAGACAAGGATTAACAGTCGAGAACGGTACAATAAATCGTCTTCTTTTCCTAATAATTTAAGATAACGTTTAAGTTTCCGCGCTTCGCGCGGGAGGCTTATCACCCACCCCCCCCCCTAATGAGCGCGTTTCGCGCGCTCTTTAAGTGATTCGCTTGCTCTCTTCCGACCCTCCCTAAAATAAGATCCTAGCTCCGCGCCTGCATTAAAATATAGCTATGATGCTGACTTTAATTGACGAAATAATTAATATATTTATGTCGTCGAGGAAAATGACCATTTGCGCATACGCAAGTACTATAGATAATCCATAGGAAAAATAATTTAGCCTTCGGCCCCGGGTTTATAGGGTTAAATTTGTAGATATTGGACATTTAATTTTGTCGGTAATTGGTGGCTAGTTTTGTCGGTAATCGTTGGCCTCTACACCCCCCCCCCCCCCCCCCCACTGAAAAAGGTCTAGCGACGCCCCTGACTCTAATCTAAAGGAAGGACTTACTTATGTCAACACCAAAGGTGGGCCAACTTATTGTGAAATTAGTACAGATATTCAAAACATTGTTAATGATCACACTGACCAATCAGACATCAGAAATGCAATTTCCGATGTTTCCGAAGTACCCCATACCTACATGGCCATGAAGCCTATACTAAAGTGCAAGCAAGTGAAGGCACATTCAAATCTGAAGGAGGAGCCTACCTATGTTAACACCGAAGATACGTCAACTTATTGTGAAATTAGTACAGATATTCCAAACATTGTTCAAGATCACGCTGATAGCCGTGAAGATGTGGTTACAACTTACCTCTAAAGAAAAGAGATGGAAGTGTCCATATGTTTTAGCAATCGGTTCGATTATTATTATTATAATGTTTCACAATATTTCCCTGTAATTAACACAACACATTAAACCACTGTTTTTAATGAAAGTAATGATGTGAATTTGTAACAAGAGTTTTAAACAATGTTCAGGTTACTCTGATGACCATGGAAATATAATAAAACGTACCTCTATGGAAATAAATTTGAAATGTTCGTTGATTACTTCGTTACTTATCGATTTACAAAGAAAGTATACGTTTTTCGTTCATGTTACAAATCCCCTCTAACATCTAGAATATGAGTTAAATCAAAGTATTTATACAAAAAATAAGAATTATGGATGGAAAACATTTGTTGGTTGTGTTAATATTACTGTTATGTTTCAAATCCTGATATGATTAAAAGAGTATGAACGTATATGCATGTAAAATAAGTGTAGGTTTTTCTTTCGTGCGTGTGTGAAATTGCACATCGTGTTTCGCACTCTTATCTGGATCTGATAATATATCAACATTGTAATTTGATCATAACCAATAATGAAGAAAATTATAACATTTCTTTTAATTCATTTTTAAGCATTATCACAAATATTTAGATGTAAAGGAATATTGCATTCAATCGAAATATATTATGCAAAAGCAATTTTATTTCACCAGAATACTTAATAAGTGGTTTTGGCAAACATATATCAAAAGAAGAGAGCGGTGTATGGTACTTGATTGCAATTTATTTTAAAAGTTATTAGAATCTTATAGTACAATGTATATAGCAAAAAATGGATAAATCATAGTACATTATAGAGTAGCTTGAAACGGTGTAACACAATATTGTACTGCATGGAAGATCGAAATAAGGAATTCCAGGGGATACGTATGGCAATTTAATTACTAATAAAAAGTGTTAAATAAAAGAAATGTTTGAAGCAATCATTTCATCATAGACTGGTTTGCGGAACCAAATGATAAGTGCCCTTTTATGTAAGTAGAGTGACAGTTTTAAGCACCTTATTGTTAACCGAAAGTAGAATTAATAATTGTTGACGTCCACTTGTATATTAAGTGTTTGATACAATGCCTGTCCCCACGTGAGTAGATCACGGGGGTAAGTAGCATTTAGCATGAAGCAATTGATATTTGTTGAATGTAGATTGATATGTAAGTTAAAACAAACTTTAAAAATATAACTAATTAAGTTTTTAGTAAAAACAAAAAAAGCTTATATTTGTAATAATAGTTGTATAATTACTAACAGTATTATTGTTTTTGTTTGAGTAAGTCATAATTTGTTGATAATCGAAACAAACTGTCATGTCGGTGAAAAGAAATATATTTTAAGAAAAGTAGAATAAGTTACATGGATATTAACAATTCGACCCCTATTCCAATTCAGTAATGTCCGTGTAAATATCCTCGTCACTTATCCTGTCCATGGAGAGATGATCATGGCAATAAAAAACGAAGAAAAAATGATTTGTCATTCATATTAGGTAGAATTACAAACAAAGGGATAGTAGAGTATCGTTTATGAACAAAACAAGAATACACTAAAAAAAGGAGGAGAGAAAAAAGGAAAGAAAGAAAGAAAGGAAGAAAAAAAAAAAGGAAGATGTTAAGACAATACTTTCAATATAATTATATTGCCATATGTCTACATTGTTTTAGACAATTTCTGATATAAGCTCTTCTGCATTGGTGCATGGTATTTTGAGGATGTGGAACATAGAAAATTGTCACTATTTCATACAAGTTTCAGTGCATAACATTCCAATAAAACATAATAACCATAATCATATATTCAATTCAATCAATTCAATTTTATTTTATTCAAGTCCATTTAAAAAAAGTACATTGAAAAACATTGTACATTGACAACATATTTACATGTAGGATACACAGTATACATTGAACTTTAAACACACAATTAAAAAAAGAAGTAAAAACAAGAGTAAGAAATCAAGGAAATAGATAATGAACATGAAATGGAAATTGCAAAAGAACCAAATAAAGGTTCTGTCGAGGCAATTCCCAGCTTATTAAAATACCGAAATTTTTACTGATAAAGAATTAGAAAAGCATAGTGACATTATGGCTAAAAAAAAGTTTAAAAGTTATAAAAGTTTAAAAGTTATAAAAGTTATAAAAGTTAGGATGGATTAATTATTTTGTAGATTTTGTGAATAAAAAAACCTTAAGTTTTGATTTAAAAGAATTAAGAAACAAAATTGTTTTAATATAATAAGGAAGAGAGTTCCATGTTGACGGTCCTTTTGATTTGAAAGAAAAAGATGATGCAGTATTTTTACATTTTTCGACATAGTAATTTTCTGGATTTCTGGTATTATAATTATGCATTTCTGTTTTACATTTAATAATAGAGACAAGATTATATGGTAATTTGTTATGCTTATGTTTAAAGACCATTAATGAGATACAATAGTCATTCAATTGATAGATTGTGAGAAGATTAAGTTGTTTAAATAGTGGTTGTGAAGGAGCAGTATAGTGAGACATTGAACATATTCTTATAATCTTTTTTTTGCAATTTCAATAATCCAACGAGCCTACTGGAATATGTATTGGCCCATACAACATTGCAATACATTAAATAAGGTAAAATCATTGAATTATACAGTAGGATTAAAATATGTCCTGGCAAAAAATGCCGCAGTTTGCTGATGACACCAATATTCCTTGATATTTTTTTAGATAGAGTAGATATATGTTGGTTTTCTTGTTTCATATGGTTTTGAGGAACGTATTAAATATATTAGTGTATGCGTGGGAATGTGTAAATGGACCGTAGCACGTCAAAACGAGTACATAGGAGATAATTGTGACATAGAGAAGCGAACGGTCATTACACTTGGATAGCTCCCTCTCATCGATGTTATTTGGGGGTGTGGACTGTTAAGAGCTCATTTAATTGACCTTTGAGCGCGAAAACATGCGTGTGATACAACTATCTCTCTTCTTTCATTTAACATTTCCCCTAGTGAAGTGTAGCAGTACGTTTCTAGGGGGAGGGAGGTTTGAGCCAAGAAGCACCCCCCCCCCCCCGACCTATTATTTATATATATATATATATATATATATATATATAGAAAAATGCATATATTTTTTGATGTTGAATGGATTTAAGTGCTCTACATGATGAAAATCACCGCAATGAACTCAAGATCTACTGATAGCAACCCCCTAATAATGCTCGAGAAAAAAAAATTATCGTATGACCACGTGCACGCCTGTCCAATGTATATTTTATTTAAAAATACATTAGAACCTTCGAGAATATAACACATTTAGTTTTGCATGTCATGAAAGGTGCCACGTTGCCTAATGTCCGTCTTCCAACAGTATCAGATAATGTAAAACCTGTCCCTAAGAAATTTAAAGGGACCATGCCATCGAAATACAAGTGTATTCCTGTTGGTGTGTAGTCCTGCATACATCTCATATTTTGATATGTAAACTTCTGAATTTGTTTCAAAGATTTTTAAATATTTGTTTAAATATTTGTTTTTTAAACTTGCTAAGATCCACCCCCAAAACCTCCAGATCTCATTTCCCTTGTGACATCATCTGTCAGTCATCAATAAGCTAACTTGAGAAAGTGGCATGTAACTTTGCCAAAGTTGACCACATGTTACAATACCACAAACAATAGCAACGTATAAGTTCCAATATATAAACTAATATTCTAGAATAGACAATGGTATATAATTTCCCCCAGCTTACCACACGTTCATAATATAATTGCATGCTTCCATACATATGTACAATACATCATCACTGCCTTTGTCTTTCCGCTGATGCTACAACATGTCTGACATAGCAACTTGCATGTTGCTATTGTATTACGTATTGTAACAGGAGGTCGACTTCGGCAAAGATACATACCACTTTCTCAAGTTAGCTCATTGATGACTGACATATGATGTCACAAGGAAAATGAGATCTGGAGGTTTTGGGTTTAGAGCTAAGCAATTTTGAAAAACAAATATTTCAAAAAATATTTCAAAATCTATGAAACAAATTCAGAAGTTTACATATCGAAATATGAGATATATGCAGGACTGCACACTAACAGGAATACACTTGTATTTCGATGTCATGGGCCCTTTAAAGAAGAAGAATAAAATTGAATATGTTGGTACATAAACTGTATGAGACACCTAAGACAAGACCTCGGGTACATGCATGTTTCAATGTTTCACTTCTTTCCCCACTAAAATACTTAATTCCGGCAGGGGCGAATCCAGCCGGCTGCGGGGAGGGGGCCCACAGGGGGCTCAATTCGTGAGAAAATATTACGCGGCGAATAAGCGGGGGATGAGTGGGGGGGGGGGGGGGGTTAGTGAGCACTATTTTTTCTTTCTCAACATCCCCCTTGAGCAAAAAACAGGTAAAATTGTAGTTACCAATTTTATTTTTTTGCCAGGGGTGGGGGCTCAAAACCCCGGCCCCCTATATCATGATGGATCATTGAAGCTAAAGCAAGGACTCAAAAACCAAGCTTACAACGCATATTGCATGGAAGATGGAAGTTTATTGTGGAAATCCCTCCCAAATCAATACAATACTCCTCGCAGTTACATGTCTTCTTATTTGACAAAAAAAAAAAAATATGTCATTGTGCTACTACATGTACTGCCTTATCTAAAATTATGTCTAAACTCTTTCAAACTAGTTTGATTTCAACTCAACCTCGTACTTTTACCAAACAAAAACAATGTGCATAAATATCCATAGTTTCATGTATTTTAAAAATATATTCAACTCTACTCAAACTTTGCTCTTTTGTGTTATTTGAGCCAAAATAAATCCTAAAAACCATGTTTCATAATGCATATTATGAAAATATTAATTTGCAGAATAATTTGTTAACTTGATACAGAAACGTGAACACTGCTAATTGCAAAGTCAAACAGTTATTCACCCTAACAAATCTCTCTAAAGTTTAATGCTTTAGTTCTGTAACCTTTCCCAAAGTTTATGATTCGACAGAACATAAATGTGCCTTTGAAATATATCGTGAGCCATTAATAAGTATTAATACATAGATACAATCGAAATTACTACTGAAGAGAGAATTTGAGAAACAGATAACAGATTAAAGGAGCCACTAGAAATAGAAAGATTTTAAATTTGCTCACCTGAACTGATTATCATTACTTTACAATACTGATGATCGTCGTACCATTCAGGAAAGACTGCACATAGATTTATTGATATGAAGTGAAACTCATGTAGATGATTTGATAAATGATTTGAAATTGATAATTGATGGATATGAGTAGGATAGAAAAAGGAGAGGAGGTGGTGTTGCAGTCTACATCAGATCGAATTTGAAATATATTGTTCCAACGACCTCGAATTATTAACTATTAAATTGCGAATATCACACAAACAAAAAACAATCATGAAACTTATATGGTATCGACCACAAAAGACAAGTGCAGAGGTGTTTCGGCAATTTGCACAGCTCCTACCCCAAAATTGATGATAATGAATCTATACCCCTTTCTTTATTCTGTCTATGTAGTTGATCTAAAAACCTTATGAAAACGTGTTATATACCGTTTTATATACCTCACTTAAGAAATCCAGCCATCTGATTGGTCGAATTGCATTCATAAACTTCAACTGTTCCTGTAAAATTCTCGGTAACCATGCATAAAACATTTCAATATTTTTAATAACCATGGTTACTCCATGGTTACCCCATAGGTTTACATGTTAAAAAATGGTTTGAGCGATGGAGGATACCGTAATGTGTGCGAAGGATTGGTCGGTAATTTCAATACAATTGAATCTCGATCGATCTTACCGACAATTTTATCTTGCATTGTTGACATGAAGACGAAAATAAACTCTCAAAAACAAAAAAACAACATCTGCCGATAGATCTTGATCTAAGTTCGTGCCAATATGCATTGCAAAAGTAAAAGAAGGGCCCGTTTCATGGAGCTTTTGCGAAGCTTCCCTCACGCAGAGCCGTTTTCAATCCATTTTAATGTATATATTGGAGAAAACTGCCGAGCATGTTAACGACGCGCGATAGCCTAGTGGTCTAAGCGTTGGTTTTCGATACACCTCTTGTTGTACGCAAGAGTTCGAATCCCGTCTTCGACAAAATTGAAAAATATTTTTTATTTTTTATTTTTTAGTCTATTTTTTTTCGGCATATAAAAGTATTAATGACTGCTTTAATATTCGAGAAATAGTTGTTTTCATACGCTCTCGGGAAGGTTACAATTAGGCTATTCCCCTCGGCAAGCCTCGGGGAATAGCACAATTCCAACCTTCCCTTGAGCGTAATAAAACAACTATTTCTCTCAAAGCAGTCATTAATACTATAATACACAGTCTACACATTTATATATTACCCTGGTAAAACAACAACGGTTATTGCAGATGTGGTCAATGCTGATCTTTACGTCTCTCTGATGGTTGAATTCAAACAAATCATGTCAACATGCTTAAAAATGTGAAGTCATGCTAATTGGATCAAAAACCAAAGTAAAAGATAAAACACTTAATGTACTTATCTAGAACGAAAAACTAAATCAGATAATCAATTACATTTATCTAAGTATGTTATTGATTAGTGTCTCAAGTGGGATGTTTATCGAGCATATACATGTTTTGAGAAAAGATGCGGCAAATGTGATGAAGGCATTATTATTTTATTTTTGACGCACGCGCAAATTTTTCTCTGCCTGGGATATTGACCTTGACCTAAACTTAACGGGTACTAAATGTAATGTAATTAAGTTTTGATTGCTGGTTATGAAGATATGATTGATCATGTGATTTTACAAATGGCGCCTAGATGATATCATGGTTTTCTCTTCTTTGTTTTCTATTTCTGACGAACTAAAGTTACGAAAAGAGAACATAAAGAAAACAAGATTTCCAAGAAGTTAAGAGGTGATCTGCAGGGTCTGCTGCGATCCCTTAATAATATACACCGTGTTGTGACAAAGTGAAACAGTGTTAAAATAGCTCAGTGCAAAAAGTTAACGTATAAGCTATGTTCATGATTATTGAAACTGTTAAACCTACATAGTGCGAAAACAATTCCTATTTTGTTGTTGTTGATTTGATTATTAATTCATTTAGTTATTCACATTTTTAAAACATTAATTAGTGTCAAGGATCGTCATAAACATTTTCAAATCACTTCTAGGTTCTAGATATTGCTACCTTATATATATTCATTGTTTAATAGAACAAAAGCATATTTTTATGCCCATTGCAAATAGGAGCTGCGCGCCTCTGAGCACTGTACACTAAGTGCTTCAAAAAAACATGAACATAAATGTGATTTGACCTTCTTAAATTTGATTATGAAGATTATATTATGTATTAGTTAAGGCATCATTTTTCAATCTTAGCATTTGCTGGGAGCAGAAACGGAAGCAAAGGAAGCAAAGTAAAGATCTACCATAACCCTCTATTATGCTTGTGTATTTGGGTTAGAGAACGCCAACTTAAACAAAATAATATGCGTACTGTACAGCATTACTGTGGTAGCAATATGACCGTTTGCCACTTGGTTGCATTTCTGTCTGGTAAACATTTCGAAAAACAGTTCACTTCTCTAATTGAAATATAATTTCTTCGTGTATTTTGAAACGGAGTAAAAAAGGAACCAAGAATGATGTGGCAGTTATGTTTCGTTCTTATCGGATTCAATTTTCTTCCGCTAGTAAGTATGACACAGTCTCAATATAAATTTCTTGTCATTGATTTGTTCCATACAAACTGGAGTTGTAATGCTGGCTTTCTGACAATTATGACAATATATGAATGTTTGAAGTAATATTACTATAAAATTAATTTATATTTCACCTCGCTTGTTCACGACTTGATAATCATATTTAGTAATCTAAACCTGAAATCGGTAACCAAAGTTTTTGAATTATTACAATAAACTAATAAAGCATGCCAGAAAAAGCGATCAAGATGTACATTCTTTTTCATCGCATTTTCACTATTCATTTTGCATAATGCGCGCCCCTCCAGGGGCTCCTGACACTTTTGTTCTCTACGTACGTTACTTATGCGTTTAATCGTGTTTAACTGACACAGTACACATGTGCTGCAACGGAGACAGGCAACTAGCAGTATGCTTCCATGCTTTAATATGTGATGTGTTTCCATTACATATGGAATCAACCGCAATATGGAAACAACTGCAGGGGAAGATGTGAACCTCAGGTGCCTCGGGACCAGCACAAACGACCCAATAAGCTCAATAACTTGGATGCGAAGTAATGGCTCGATATTGTTCAACTGCGACAAATCTATTAACCCCTGTACAAATATTAATGCAAGACACACACTAGGAAGAAACATTACGTTCATCAGCACTGTTACAATTTGGAAGGTTTCGCTGGTTCATGAGGATGTCTATCACTGTGTTATGCTTTCTCCAAGCGACCGGGAAATTTGCCAAATCAACCTGACAGTAAATGGTATACACTTTTTCAATATTTTCAAATAACAATTTCTGCAGTGACAAATACCTCAACCAGATAATTTTTGCTTATTTGGGGGGGGGGGGGGGACAATTAAACAAAAACAAAAACAAGTTTGAAGTAATATATTGATAAAAACCTCGAGTCATTATTCTTGTTATTCTTGAAGAAAATAAATATGAAGTCCCAGACCTAAAATACAAGGAGTAATGCAGGATATTTGTTATAAAACATAATACTGCAACTGGGTTTTATAAACGATATGGGTCCTACCAAGAATTATCCTTACAATTTATATTACGTATGCATCAGCATGAGGAGAATGGTAAAATCCAATTTGTTCAGTTATTATGTTTCGGTGATCAAATGAATTTGCTCTTTAATTTGGAATTAAAATCCAACCGCTATAAATTAATGACATCTTTAAATAATTACTCTTCACTAAATGCCGGAAGTTTCTCACTTTTTTTAAATTACTTTCAAGTTCCACCAAAGGGGTTGATCCTGGTAAAAAAAGCCGACAATATCATTCTACGGAATCGAGGATCACTTACAATTGCAGAAGGGGAACACAAGATATTAGTCTGTAAAACCAATACATCGGTGAAACCATCCGTCAATTTGGAGTGGGCGTTTCCAAACCAGCTAAATGCTTCTGTTGAACCTCAACAAAATATGTATGATAAACATTATGGACGTCTTCTTGTGCCGACTCGGACAATACACTTCACACCAACATATGCAGATGGTGAAGATATTGTCCTAATGTGCGAGGTGGCTAGCAACTCAACTCTTAATCGCATTCAGACATCAGTTATTATTAAAAATGAAGGTGAGCATTCAAAAATTCAATTTTTCTAGGAAACAGTACATACCGGTTAATACCCGTTTATCAATGTAAAAATGTGTCACGGGTGAAATGATCCACGACCCAGTATGTGTAGTCATATTCAGAAATAGATTCGTAAAACGTATTCTTATTTGAAAATAAAATTAGACACATTGGAGTGTCAAGTCATGATTTTTCTTATGCGATCAAATGAAGGCGATAAATAGATCGTCAGAGCAGCAAACCGGACCGAGTGTCCTCCATTGTTTTGATAATTATCTGCTATTCTTAAATAGTTGGTATTGATTGATTGATTTTTGGTCGCCCTTTTGTTCAGGCTTTCCAAATAATGTGAGACGGTGCATTTCACTGCTTCTCTTCCAGCAAACGTCCCTATTATTATATTTCTTTTTGAAATAGCTTATCCTTTCTTTATAATTATGTAACCAATATATTGCACTATTTGCCTCTTTGTTATTGCGCTGATGAGTGATGTTTTACTCTTGATTTTCTGAACACTTCTTTACAAGTTATTCTTGTGTCTATGATAAGTGACAAGAAATACGAAAAAATGTTAGAAAATAGGCATAAAGCGCATGTCAGACACAACGGCTTATTACGACACTTATGTATCGAGTGTGACATGAATGAATCATAGCAACTCGCTGGCGTAGTATTTTTTTAGCCTGAAGGCTTTGTAGAAGATCTGTTAATCAACAGTACTTTTAATTGAGAAACAAGTACATTGGTGATTCAAGGCCGACGGTGGACGCCACTCAAGCATATTTTGAAAACACCCCCTAAAGAAGAGATCAACAACAACCGAATTCTTTGCATTCGGTGGCTGAAAAAAATTGAACCCGATTAATGGCACAACAATGAAATATATATATATATATTTTTTTATTTTTTTTTTTGGGGGGGGGGGGGGGGGCTAGCGTTTCTGTAAATGGGGAAAATATGTCCAAATTGTAAAACGATGTTTTTTGTTACTCAATATGTATAGGAGAATGCACTACCCATCGCGCACCTCTAAACACAGGCTCTAAGGAAAGTCATACAGTGACGGCAAGTAATGGAGATTTACAAGGTTATTCATTTTCGTAATTTCCTTATAAATTCCACATACCGTTATCACGTTCAAAGTTGAAACACATTATAAATGGTGAGAAATAATCGACAAAATTTACAATATTGGTAATATTGAATATCACAATCTTGCTATTAATTATTTTTGGGTAGCATCCCGAGCTGTTTTTCGTTGAGTTATTTGTTTGATTCGTTTAAGTACTATGATTTTAGTAGTATTGGTAATAATAATATCAGTAACAGTGGTACTAAAAGTATGAGAAGTAGTAGTAGAAGTATAAGTAGTAGTAGTGGTAATAGGAGTATTATTAGTAGTAGTAGCAGTAGGAGAAGTAGTAGTATGAGTAGGTATAGCGCACCAAAAATAAGTACAACAAACACATGTTAGTTGATGATTGCAAATGATTGAGCTTAAAGAAAGCTTCAAGAAACAAAAAACAGAATTGAAATTGGTTAATGCGTTGTGATTTTATACCATTTTTTTGAAATCGCAAAATTACCGAAAAACCTGCCAGGAATGGTCAAATTGGCAAAAATGGCAAAATTCGACAAAGTTGACAACTTAATTCATCACTTTTTCGGACACAAATAATAAATAAAATTATCAGACACTAAAATATCATCTTCGTGGTAAAAAATACAAAAAAGAAAACTCTATTACCGTTTTGAAAACAGAGGCCAACAAAATAAGTCATTTTTGCCATTTTTGCGAATCTGCAGATATGAAAAAGTTGTGAAAATAAATAAGTCCGCCTAATTAATATGCGCATATGAAATCAAATCGAAACCGAACATGATACATCATTGAAATCTATGTATATCAGACAGGTATGGAAATATGTTTTATTTGAAGAAAAAAAATCATAAATATTCATCAAATATGCAAATTAGGTCATTTCAGCTAATTATATAAATAGGAAAGTCAAACTGTTTTTTTTGTTGGCATTTTTTAAATCATATATTTATAGAACTTATTTACACCAAATATTAACATTAAATTCCAAATATTTTTGCAATGCCAATAAAATATGGCGATGGAAATTACTTGGATTACCGTCAGAGCTATTTCCTCATGTGTTTCACAAATTATTCAGAAAAACCGATCGAATAATAAAAATTTGCAGACCTTTCAGCTACATCACAGTATATTTTTCTTTTAAAAAAAGGTCAGATTTAAGGATTTATGACGATTTTCTGAGAAGCCATTCAACAGGCCATAACATTCCACAGGAACTGAATTTTATGAGAATATTTCATTTTTTGTAGGACAGTTTTATACATTGAGGTGCATTTTCACCACGCAGAATAGCAGCGCGAGTCAATGGGCGATCAGCGGGCCATGTCACACAATGGCTGAAAAGACAATATTCTAATTAAATCATTTAACATATTTTACACATGCCTATAACAATGAAACTACACATAATTGTAATTAAAGGTATGCTTGAAATATATGTGAAATAAAAATTTAGAAATATTGTTTAGTTTTTTTTAAATAAATTTACACAAATTGTTATTTCTGCCAACTGACTGCTGTTGTGTGTGTGTTCGCGGGCAGACTGTGTGCACACGCAGTGTGATCACACTAGGATAAGTAGTAATAATACTATTATAATTAAAAGTAGTAGCATAAGTAGTAGTAGAGGTAGTAGCAGTAGTAGTAGTAGAAGTAGAAGTATGATTAGGATAAGTATTAGTAGTAGTAGTAGTAGTTGTAGTAGTAGTAGTAGTATCATCAGAAGTAGTAATAATAGTAGGTAGTAGCAGTAGTGGAAATAAGGAACAATAGTTTTATTAGTAGTAGAAGTAAAAGCAGTTTTAGTATTCTCCGCTTAATAATTAATATAATTATATTACTATTATTAGTTTATTGTAATTATTATTGTTATGTTTTAATTATCATCAATATTATTATTGTTGCTATTGTTATGTAAACTAAATATAATGTGAAAGCCTAAAATCTTTAAAGATGCTGAATGATATATAATATCTATGATGAAAAAAAAAATGAATTTACCAGTAAAAGTAATGCCAGTTTGTTTGTTACAGACTTATTAACCTAAATCCTTCAACCAAGAAATTAATAATAGATGAGCAAATTAAGAAAAATAATCTAAATAAATAACCAACCGAAATTTACATGTCCTTTTTAAATTTCACAGGCAGTCGAACATCTTACACGACACATTTTGGCCCTACAAATCAAGGTACATATGACATGTAATATCATGCATATTTTTAACACTGAACAATGGCACTTATTGGCAGGAAACACTTTGGAAGACAGTTTTAAACAGTTCATTTAAAGTTACAAGAGATCAAAGAAAGTGTGAATTATAACACGTTTGGCGTGTGTGCGCGTGTGTGTGCGTATGTGCGTGTTTATAAATATTAACAAGAATGATAATTTGGAGCTTTGTAAATAATACATTTGTAATATGTATGACATTCAAGAAACACTCCCATTTGATGTCAATCCTTAAAAATGTTGATAATTTCATTAAATTTGTCTTAAATTGGGTTCAATATTAGAAGATGATTGCACCTCTTCTGTTTTTCTATTAATTAAAAAAAATATGTAAGTGTCCCACAGACATAACCAATCTTGGTGTCATCAGTCGTAATTTTTGTTCACAATGTATACCTATTTTATTTTCCGGATGGGAATAACTAGCTTTTTACATTTTGTTTGGCATTTACATGTTTCTACTTTTGCTTTTAACAATAACACCGCATTTCGTTTGATGTTATCATATTTCTAGCCCAGATATTCAATCATGAGTTATATATACATTGTTGTGTGTGTAATAGAAAGAAATATCCTTGACAGTTCCATGGTTCCAGCGGATTATTGGTAGTAAGGCTACCATATTTTTGCTAACCGTTTGAATTATGAAGCATATTACTGAATATATTCCTCTTTTAATTTTATACATCTTACAACACATGGATTTTATTTAGATCATTCTATAGAAATGCTGCACTTGTGATAAGAAAATGCTGGCATCAATGGCATTTAAGAAACACACTGATACAGTCTAACTCTCCTGCTTGTTTTTACCAAGCTCTTATAATTGTGATTTGTATGTAACATACAATTCTTGTTGACATTTATCCTTACCCTTACAAATTTAAGTCACTGTTTTTGTCATTATATATCTTTTGACCTAGAAATGCTTTATGATTAGGAATACGAAATCGTAGTGAAAGCACATTTATTTGGAAACAGATAAACAAGGGAGAAAAATGCAATCAATTAATAATGTAATATTATGAGATTGTTAAATGTATATGTCTTTTTATTTCATTTGCTGTTAAGAACCTACGGAGAAACCATGGTACCTACAAGTGCGTCTTGTTATACCTAGATGTTCCGGCGTGGTGATGCTGTTAATTGTACTTGCATTTACTGGTGGTTTTATCTGCTCTAAGAAGAGAGATGGTAGGTCATTTTAACGTTATAAGAAGTCTTCGTGTATATAGTTGGGCTGTGTGAAGAGACGAGCTGTCACAATCGTGTTCTAACGAAAATGAAAATGAATTTGAATATGACAATGGTAGAATTGTGGAATAACGGATTGTATTTATTTTTTCAATGAAAATAATTGTAATAATGGTAACTGTTATTATAATGACAATTATTTCTGTCGATGCCACGTTGTAACGCAAACTGTAAATTTTGGATGGAATAGGGAGAAAAACCTCTTGTAAAATCATATAACCTCTAGTCCTGACAGTCACGTTTTAATTTGAACCTCGTAAAAAGCAAGGCAATGAACTTCATCTTGTTCTAAATAGCACAGTGAACCTCCCAACATTAGTAAAAAATAATATCTATAGGGATGACGCATATCATAGTTATACATAATAATGATGTTATAAAGTGAAGGGTATTTATACCTATACCTTATACACATGAGACTTCTTGAGCAGGATAATTATTGCTAAAGTAAGAAAGACACAAATATATAAGTTGTTTCGATGCTGGAGACCAATTGGTCGTATAGATTAATAATATTATTGACCCCTCAAAATGAATTAACCTTCTGTGATCAGCAGCTCAAGCTATACAGACCTCTGGAAATCTACCAGATGATGAAACGTCTCACACCAGCAATCCAACATCAACTACCGATGTTAAGGTGAATGCAATTTATCGTTAACCTTTGATATGAATGTTTAAATACTTCAGATAATTATTGAGCACAAATAAGTATTTTGAAGAATTGAGCCCCATTCGCGAAATTTCAAAACTCTGTTTATATTATAGTATAGACAATTACGTCTGGATTATGCAAAAATGGTATTGTTATGTTTTCAACTCATGAGATGAACCAATTCTAACATTTCCTTTCGGAAGATTTATTTGAAAGTGTTTAATCGTTTTAATTGTTTGTTTATTTCAAGTTTATTTATGTATGTTTTTGTTTATTTTAACTGATTTGAAATGATGATGGGAAGGATCCGTGCAACTTTTTTTTTGTTAATTCACCAAGTAATATTTATCTTTCGGTTTCCAGCCTTTGGACATGACCTTCGACCAATCAGACCCTACATATGCAATTCCCGATGTTTCCGAAGTACCCCATACCTATATGGCATTGAAGTGCAAATCCTCAGCTAGTACTAGCCAACAAGTCTCCCATCCCAGCACCCCAATTGACGATCATGGTGATGCTATATTTAACGTTAGCCCCACTCTCGTCCGCAAGCAAATGAAGACACATTCACATCTGAAGGAGGAGCCTACTTATGTTAACACCGAATGTGCGTCCAGTTATTATGAAATTAGTACAGATATTCCAAACATTGTTAACTCTTATCCTGCCATGAGACTGCTAGCGCGCTATTGTTATAGTGCCATGTGCACGCGAGCGTGCTATCGATTGAAAGCCACGTTCATGCTAGCGAGCCACCGCTACGGTGCTTTGTGCGCGCTAGCAAGCATATGTAATAATATAGTATTAATGACTGCTTTGAGAGAAATAGTTGTTTTATTACGCTCAAGGGAAGGTTAGAATTGTGCTATTCCCCGAGGCTTGCCGAGGGGAATAGCCCAATTGTAACCTTCCCGAGAGCGTATGAAAACAACTATTTCTCGAATATTAAAGCAGTCATTAATACTTTTATATGCCGAAAAAAATAGACTAAAAAATAAAAAATAAAAAATATTTTTCATTTTTGTCGAAGACGGGATTCGAACTCTTGCGTACAACAAGAGGTGTATCGAAAACCAACGCTTAGACCACTAGGCTATCGCGCGTCGTTAACATGCTTGGCAGTTTTCTCCAATATATACATTAAAATGGATTGAAAACGGCTCTGCGTGAGGGATCCTTCGCAAAAGCTCCATGAAACGGGCCCTTCTTTTACTTTTTCAATGCATATTGGCACGAACTTAGATCAAGATCTATCGGCAGATGTTGTTTTTTTGTTTTTGAGAGTTTATTTTCGTCTTCATGTCAACAATGCAAGATAAAATTGTCGGTAAAATCGTCCGCAAGCAAGTGAAGGCACACACTATAATCTAAAGGAGGAACCTACTTAAGTGAACACCGAAGCTGCGTCAACTTATTGTGAAATTAATAAAGATATTCCAAACATTGTTGAAGATCAAACTGAGGGCCGTGATGATGTGTTTTCAACTTACATCTAGAGAAAGGATATAGAAGTGATCATAGTTTAAAGCAATTGGTTAGATTAATACTATTGTTATGATTCATATTCTTTCCATGTAACGAACACAACATGAGCACTGTATCTAAATGAAAGCAAAGCTGCTAGTTTGTAACAGATATTCATAAAATTGTTAAGGATTACTCTGATAGCTATGGTCATATTTTACAACGTCCTTCTAAAGAAAGTAATTTAAAGGGTGCGTTGATTACCTTATTACTTATCGCTTTACAAAGAAAGACGTTAGTATACATTTTGCTGTTATGTTACTCAACCCCCCTCTCTGGATCTGAAAAATGACTCGAATTATAGTAGTGATGCAATAATAAGAATTTAAAGTGTAAATGAAAACATTGGAAAGTTTGGTTTTGTTAACACTACTCTTGTATTTCACATCCCTTTTCTGCACGTAATAAAAACAACTGAATTTTTAATTTAAGTTATGATGACAAAAGTATGAACGTAAAATGTACATGCATTTCAAATAAGTGTATAATTTTGTTTGGCGTGTGTGTCAATTGTAATGATATATTAAAGGTAAAGACCGGTAGTGGTATAATTGCGGTTCAAGGGTTTGGGGTGCAAAATATCAATTCAATATTGTTTCAATATTGCCTTCAGAGGTTTAGATGGCAAAACTTCAACCTAAATTCGCATAAAAGCAGAAATATAATTATGCCAAATGTTCAATGTTGAAGTGAATTCGCAATATTCCAGGCCGGATTGATATGATAAATTACCAAATATATCAATTAGTAGGCGGTTTCCCGGCAAAATTTGCATCATCACGTATTAGTCAAAACATATTCTTTCACATGATTGGTAATAAGAACTTCAATTTAATTTTTTGAGAGGGGGCGTTTCCAAAACTAGTCTATACTTTTAAGGAATATAGCAATTACTAGAAATATCTACGGAAAAGCGATTTTATTTTCACCAGAATATTTAATTAGTGTATATTGCAAAAATATGACAAAAAACAGAAAGCGGTTTAGGGCACTTGAATGCAATTCTTTTAAAGTTTATTAGTATATATATAGCAAAAGATGGAAATAATCAAAGTGCAGCATCGAGTAGCTTGAAAAGGCTTAACATAATATTGTAATGCATGGAAGATCGAAATGAGGAAGTGTATAAACTGAGTGAACTGAAATTTATTTTCATACTAACACTTGAATATACTTATAGCGTCCAGGGGGTGCGTATGGCAAGTAAATTGCTAATAAAAAGTGTGAAGTAAACTAAATGTTTGTAGCAATCATGTTATCAAAGACTGGTCTGTGGAACCAAATGATAAGTGCCCCTTTATGTAAGTAGAGTGACAGCTTTAAGCACCTTATTGTTAACTGAAAGTAGAATTTATATTTTGCGACGTCCACTTGTCTGTTAAGTGTTTGATTTAATGCCTGCCCCCACGTTAGTAGATCACGGTGGTGCGTGGCATTTAGCATAAACCAATTGATATATGTTGAATCTAGATTGACATGTAACTTAAAACAAATTTAGAAATAATAAAAGCTTACCCGACGAAACTGAAAATAATAAAAAGAGATGACGACATTGCTATACAAAAATAAACTTTGACCAAAGTCATTCCGGATACTATGAATTAAATGAACTGGGGTTAACATACACTTACTTAGGAAGCTACTGATATGGAAAGCATTACGAATTGAACTTTTTTTATTGCGGCAATTACACTCATATTAAAGATATGGTTTTAGAACAAAGAAGATAAATCGGGAGAAGGTTGCTGAAAATGAATAGATCTTTCGACTTTAACGATTTTTTTTCGAAATGACGTTAATAAATTGTGTATTTAAATTGTTTATTTTTAATTTGTTTATACATGCTTCAACTTCAACTTGGTCTGTTAAGAGCTCCTTGAATTGACCTTTGAGCGCGCAAACGTGCGTGTGATACAACTCTCTCTCTTCTTCCATTTAACATTTCCCCTAGTAAAGTCTAGTAGCAGTACGGTTCTAGGGGGGGGGGGGGGTTGAGCCACGAAGCCCCTCCCCCCCCCCACCTATCATATTTATATATATATATATATATATACATATTATACAGAAAAATGCATATATTTTTAGATGTTGAATGGATTTAAGTGCTCTACATGATGAAAATCACCCCAATGAACCCAAGATCCACTGATAGCAACCCCCTTAATAAGACTCGAGGAAAAAAAATATTGTATGACAACGTGCATGCCTGTGCAATGTGTATTTTATTAAAAATACATTTGAACCTTGGAGAATATAAAACATGTTATTGTGCATGTCATGAAAGGTGCCACGTTGCCTAATGTCCGTCTTCCAATAGTTTCAGATAATGTAAAACATGTCCCTAAGAAATTTAAAGGGCCCATGACATCAAAGTACAAGTGTATTCCTGTTAGTGTGCAATGCTGCATATGAATTCAGTCCGCCCATCCTGCGCATAGCGCGGAAGCTTTGACGTATTATTAGACAAAGAAGACGATTGGATGTACCGTTCTCGACTCTTAATCCTTATCTGAATTCAGTTTCCTCCCCTCCCGCGCAAAGCGCTGAAACTTTGATGTTTCATTAAATTATTAGAGAAAGAAGACGACTCGAAGTACCGTTCTCGACTCTTAATCCTTGTCTGAATTCAGTCCCCCCCTCCCCCCCTCCTCCTGCGCGAAGCGCGGAAGATTTGACGTATTATTAGACAAAGAAGACGATTCGTTGTACCTTTCCCCGACCATTAATCCTTATCTGTATTCAGTCCCTCTTTAGAAGCGCGGAAGCTTTGACGTTTCATCAAATTATTAGAGAAAGAAGACGATTCTTTGTTCCGTTCTCGACTCTTAATCCTTAATTTGAACTCAACTTCTCCCGTTCCGCGCGATGCGCGGAAACTTTGACGTTTCATTAAATTATTAGAGAAAGAAGACGATCCGTTTAACCGTTCTCGACTCCTTTCCCTTTTTCTTCCTACGTCCTGGCGTTTTTTTGTTTTTTTTTGTTGGGGGGGGGGGGGGCGACCGCCCCCACCGTCCCACCTCCCCCCTGGATACGCGCCTGCTGCATACATCTCATATCTTGATTTGTAAACTTCTGATGTTGTTTTTATAGATGTTTAAAATATTTGTTTAAACATTTTTTTTTTCAAACTTGCTAAGCTCCACCCCCAAAACCTCCATACCTCATTCCCATTGTGACATTATCTGTCAGTCATCAATTAGCTAACTTGAGAAAGTGGCATGTAACTGTGCCAAAGTTGACCACATGTTACAATACCACCAACAATAGCAACATATAAGTACCTATATATAAACTAATATTCTAGAATAGACAATGGTATATAATTTCCCCCAGCTCACCACACGTTCATAATAGAATTGCATGCTTCCATACATATGTACAATACATCATCATTGCCTTTGTCTTTCCGGTGATGCTACAGCATGTCTGACATAACAAGTTGTATGTTGCTATTGTATTACGTATTACAACAGGTGATTGACTTCGGCAAAGATACATACTAATTTCTTAAGTTAGCTCATTGATGACTGACAGATGATGTCACAAGGGAAATGAGATATGGAGGTTTTGGGGGTGAAGCTAAGCAAGTTTGAAAAACAAATATTTATAAAAAATACTTAAAAATCTATGAAACAAATTCAGAAGCTTAAATATCCAAATATGAGATATATGCAGGACTGTTCACCAACAGGAATACACTTGTATTTCGATGTCAAGGACCCTTTAAATTTCTTAGGGCCAGGTTTTACATTATGTTATCAAATTGCATCTTTAATTTATAAAACGATATTACAAAGTACAAACTAGATTTTGGGGACGTGGTTTGGATAAATATAAAGAAAAGTTTTTTACAGAAGCTCTAGGTACTTCAAAATATAGCCCTTCGAACTGTACTACAATTAATGCAAGATATTCTTTAACTCTTCTGTACGAGCAGATGAAAATCGATTCCCTAAATATAAGAAAAAACAAGCCTACTATTTTATTGATGTAAAAGGTTTTAATCGGAGTTGCATACATTAATTGTGACATATATTCAAATATAAACGGTTGAACTATAACATAAGAAACTCATGTAACGATTTCCGATTGCCCAAAATAAGATCATGTTAACAAAAGAGTATCAGTTATTTTGTTGGTAAATGCTGGTACTCGATCTCACCTGAACTCAAAAGCGGATCATTATATGTGATTTTAAGACGTAATAAAACTAATTTGCAACATTAAAACTAACCAAAAAATGAGCAAACCAAAATCACCAGCTTTAATATTGTTTGAAGATTTTTTTTGTGTAAAGAAGACATTGGGGTATACGCCTTATTTTCTAATCTCTTTATGGTATCATGAATTATCCAAAAAAATATGAGTCACCTCTACCTTATCCGTTATTTTGGATATTTCTTCCTCTGGGGTAATGGTACTATCTTATCAATTCCTTTTCTACTATTTTGGATATCTAGCTATGTATAATAAAGATCAGTTTGGTAAATGATAATTCCGATTAAAATTGGTATACAAATGGTAATTGTTGTGGTTTAAGATATCCTATAACTATCATTTACACAATCTATTTTTCCTCAAAAAGGATACTTTTAACGCTCCTTCCAATTAGGGGATATCCCACAACAGTTTAAAAAAAGAACACCTCTAAAATTGTATGTATCATGATAACACCTTCCAAAAAATCTAGTTGTTCTTAGTTCGTGAACAAAACTTAATTAACTACATAATAAAAGTTGTTCCCGTAGACGGTCGGTTTAGACACGATTAGGTTTTTTTGCCATCTCCGTTCGAATCTTACTCAGAGGGCTGATCTTTCAACGAATGGAGCGTATCATGTGTGAGTCTACGTCATTATCATCACACAAAGACATACCAGTATATACAGGCTGATCTTTTAACAAAAGTTCTACAAATTACGTCCTCCATTAAATTTCTTTATTCGATTTAGAACCCCTACAATAATAACTTTATTGACTGTCTATTTTATTTGATATATATCGTTATTTATTTAAATATGTAATACATTTTGTAACATTCCTTTACAGTATCTACACAATAAGGCCTAATTATTATGCAACAAAACTCAACTATCTCTTTAAGTTAAATGAAAAGGCCAGCTCTTTTAACATGGTCTTCAGTTTGAGAAATAGATAGCGCTATCTATAACATAATTTAGGTTTGAAAGCACGACCGTTTGTCACTTAGTTGCATTTGTGTTGTGTAGACGTTTAACAAACAGTGTAATTCTTCAGTTGAAACAGTATTTTTGTGTGCGTTTGTGAACTGGATTAAGAACAAAAACACCCAGGAACTATGTGGCAGCTATTTTTCTTGCTTATCGGATTCGTATTTTGTTCTTATCGTAAGTATGACATAGGATAGGCTGACATTTGTGTTCGTGTACACGGCTTTGTCAGTCATTAATCTGTTTCATATGAACTGAATAATGCAATGATGGTTTTCTGAGCTCTTTATACCTTAAATACCGCAGTCATGTCTTCAATGTTGTTGTTGTTAATGTTTTAATATCTTAATACAATATACAAATTAAAGTATTACATTCATGGTGATAACATTATTTTCCCCTCCAAGGCCCTAGTGACACACAATTATGAATACTAATATAAATATTAAGTATTATTAACAGTGATTATACGAAGGACCTAATGATATTATTGTAATTTCGTCTGAACAAAAAAACGTAATACATGGACAAAATATATATAATTATTAGTGTCCAATAAGTCGTGTTGTTATATGTATATCTGTTGGATTACCTTACAAAACAAAGAAATACAATGAGATAGAAAATACCTAAATTCAATATAATACACCTTTGTATTCCATGATAGGATAAACCAGCATTATTTTGCATTAAAACAAATTATTGCTTCTATTCATTACCCAAAAATTCAGTGTTCGGGATATACTTTGATTATACTTATTTAAAACAAAAATCAAATTAAAAGTTGAAAACTGAGTAAAAGAACTATCAGTACATATGTTAGTGTTAGGTTTGTAATATATGATATGTTTTTATGAAAGGTAAAACCGATGTGGAAACAATCGCTGGGATGGACGTGAACTTGAAGTGCCTCGGGATCAGCACAGCCGACCAACAAGTGGTGATAACCTGGTCGCAAAGTGATGGGATAATATTATTCGAATGCAGCAGGCGTACTACTCCATGTGAAACAAATACTACAATACACTCATTGGAAAGAAACGATACGTTTATCAGCAGCACTGTGACGATTAGGACCGTTTCGGTGGTTCATGAAGATGTATATGATATTATTATGATTTCTCCAGTCAACAGAGACATTTGTAAAATCAACCTGACAGTAAATGGTATTTATTATTAACAATTCGTTTCCATTTTCAACAAATACGTCAACCAGGTTGTTTTTGCAATAAACCACCGTCTGTTTTCTAAACTGGTTTTAGAGCAAATTTACACAAATCAAATGAAAGGTTAAAGTCATAACGATAACATCATCAAGTCAGTATTCGTGTGAATCCAAAAACATGAAAAGATATCTAAGATCCTAAAGATAAAATAGTAATGGATGATATGTTGTACAAAAAACTTACTACAACTGAGCTGCTATAAATGGAATAAGTCCAACCAAGGAGTTTGATTCTAACATATAGCTCCGTTTAGTCTCATTTGACAACGCCCCCTATCGCCAGAGTCCAACAGTCTATAAACATATTAGGCAATGGACTTTTAGAAGAAACAAAATCGTTAAAAATTCTTTTTTTTTGGTTTAAACGAAAAGCACATCAACCCCGACGTACGTTATCATTAGCTCTTTCATGGGAACCCTCATGTCCCATTGACTTTTCAAAGTTTACCCACCGTTATTTGGTCAAAATAGATCGCCAGCTCGCCATTGCCTATTATGTGGAACAAGTCGAACTTTGGACGCTTTGGATTGTAAGGTTATAAGTCAAGCACACTAAGGATAACAAGCATGAATTATCATAGATCAGTTCTGATTTGTTCATTATGTCCTTTTTAGCCAACCCCCATCGTATTTGTTTCCATTTAGTATAGGCAAGCATTTTGCCGAGGTAAGCAAAAACATAAATATTCATGAACGCCATGGACTTTTCGATTATTAACGGAGGGGTACAATTGTCAACCCCATACAAATCCCCTACTTCCAGTCAAGTATTTCATTGTATTATGTAGTTTGGTAGGTTTATTTTACTAACTGTTTAATTATCAGATATCAATGATAGTTTAAAGATATGGAAAAGGTTCTTGTATATTATATTTAGCAAAGCAATCTCACATACAAAATCACTATCAAGTGTCGTCTGATCCGCCGATTGCCGTTTGCTATATACGCGAACTAGCTACGTTTGTGCTGGCGAAAATGATACAACCGGAGCAATATGTTTATATTATTAATGAAGCAGGTGGAGGGGAGAGGTCAAATTCCATGCATCAATTCATTCATTTTTAAATCATTTATTTATTAATTTGTCGGTGATCAAATAAGATTATTCTAAATGTTCAAATTTATCAAAATAATTACTTTAAACTAAAGGATAACAACAAATTGTGTTAATGGTATAATTATATCGTCAATTTCCCCTTCTTTTGAATTAATTTCAAGTTCCACCAAAGGGATTGATCCTTGTCGAAAAGGCCGACGGAACAGTTCTTCGGAATCAAGGATCACTCACGGTTGCAGAAGGGGAAAACAAGACATTAGCCTGTAAAACAAATTCATCGGTTAAACCAGCAATCACTTTGGAGTGGGTGTTTCCAAATGAATTAAATGTTTACGTTGACTCTCAAAAATATATTAATGATGAACATGATGAAAGTATTCTTGTGCCTACACGGACAATACACTTTACTCCAACATATGCAGATGATGAATATATCGTGCTTATTTGCAAGGTGGCTCTCAACTCACCTTTTGATCACATTCAGACATCAGTCCTTATTAAAAATGACGGTAAGCTTCCCAATAATTATATTTACCTAGGAAACAGTACACACAGGTTAATACTTGTTTATTATTTTAAAAACGTCTCGCTGATTAACTTATTCATGACCCAGTGTGTGTAGTCATATTTAGAATGGATCTATCAAAAGTTTGCTTCTTCCCTATTGTACTGGTGAATGATTTTTTAATATCGCTTTCTGAACACTTCTTAATAATGTATTCTTCTACCTATGGTAATAAGTGATAAGAATTATAACAAAATGTAATAAAGTATGCACAAATTGCAAGTCAGAAAACAATGACTATACAATGTGTTTTGAAGGGTAATGGTGTGCCCAGTGTCATAATTTATTCCAAATTCCTGGCCCACTATACTTTAGCCTAAAAGTTTTTGGTGAAGATATTAAAACCCACAGTGCTTTATTACAAACGGAAAATTCCGTTTAGGACCTTTGCCTAACACTGCCTAAGAAATATTTATTTTATATGAAAATTCAAGCCCGCTGGTTGACGCTACTTCAGCATTGACAATATTAAGGCTCAGCCGAATTTCGAAAATCCCCCAGAAAAACAAAACTACAAAGAGAATATTATTCTCATTCGGTGGCTGAAAAGAAAATACGCATGTATTATTTTGTCGCTACAGGGCATCACTAAATGTAACATTTTCTTGCGTCAACCTCTAACTGCAACGTGTACAATGAAAGTAAGAAGAGTTTAGCAGGATGTCACTTTTCCTGGAATATTCTTGTGTACTTTCTTGCTACTCTTGTATGTTTGCTTGTTTATTTGTTAGTTCCAACGATTATGAGGAAATTTACTTTAACCAGTTTGGCATCTTCTTTATTTCTAATGCATTGATGATAACCCTAGAATGTGTGTTTGGTTCTCGTTTTGTATTTGTAAATATATTATTTGTATACTTGAACGATTCTCAATAATCACGCTGTATATTTTACTTCAAATTTATAATAGAAAAATTATTATTTATATACCTTTAAAGATTTCAATGATGACTTCAATGATTATTTTGTACTTTACTTCAATACGTTCTGTATGTACTTGCGTATTAAAGATATTCCTCAATTGTGGATTCTATGACAATAAATTACTATTTGAATTTTAAACTTATTGTGAAAGGAAGATGAAAGTTTACCCTAATAGACAATATATATTTATCGGGTCTCCGCTTAATGAGCGTATGGGTATACCAAACTCCAAACTACCAATTGAAATAGAACAAAGTAATCTTTAAAAAAAAAAAAAAATCAACTACGATTAATAATGACACAAACAAAAAAGGAAATAAAATACATGGGGGGGGGGGGTATGTGCACATTTCGTTTTATTGCTTGCGTTTCCGTTAATGGAAGAACACAAATCAAAATCGTAAAACAACGTGTTTCTTTAAATTTAATTGAAATGTATAGGAGAACTCACTACCAACAGCAAAACTCTGGAGAGAAGCTCTGAGGAAAGTCATAGAATGACAACAAGTAATGGAGATGTACAAGGTTATTAACTTTTAGTATTTTATTTATAGATTCCACATACCGTCATCACGTTTAAAGTTATAACATGTTATTGATATTGAGAAATGGTAGACAAAACTGGCGATATTGGTAATAACATTTCTTAAGAATATCAAACGGATTTTATACTGCAATCTTGCTAACTTTTGTTTTGGGGTTTGATCCCGAGCTTTTTTAGCTTATTTTCTTGTTTGATTCGTTTAATTGCTATTATAATTATTATTATTATTATCTCAATTATTATTATTAGTGGTAGAAGTATTATTTTCAGTACAATATACAACAAAATATATCAAGAAGTAGTATACCAGAAGTAAAAGTGATATTAGTAGTAGTAATACAAGTAATAGCAGTAGGAATATGAGTAGTAATAGAAGCAGTAGGAGACAAGGAGTAGCAACAGTAGGAATATAAGTAATGGTTGGAATATTAGTAGCACAAGTTGTAGTAGATATAGTAATAGCAGAAGTAGTACTAGGAATAGTAGTAAATAGTGGTAGTAATAGTAATAGTATGAGTAGTAGTAGTAGTAGCAGAAGAAGTAGTAGCTATTGCACTGTAGAAGTAGTAGCAGTTGTAGTATTAGTATATGTAGTAGTGGTACTAAAGTCCCTTTCCCTCCTCCTACTAATTATAAATGTTATATAACTTTGTTATCAATATAATTATTATTACTATGTTATTATCATCATAAATATGTTTACTGTTGTTTTCTGCGTATTAAATATAATGTGAAAGCCATAAGACTTAACGTTACTGAATCTTAGATAATACATATGATAATAACAATGATAATATCAGTAAACAATAATGCCAGTTTGTAAGTTCTAGACTTTAAAAATAAATCACTCAACTAATTAATGAATACGAGATGAGCAAATTAAAAAATATATATGAGTTAATTAACCAAACGAAATTAAAATGTCCTTGTTGTAATACGTTTCACAGGTAGTGGAACCTCTTACACAACACATTTCGGCCCTTCAACTCAAGGTACATTGGACACGTAATAGTATGCATTTAATGAACACTGAACAATGGCACTTATTGACAGTAATAACTTTGGAGTGGAAATATTGCTCAGTTATTTTTTTTAACACTGGAAGAGTTCATTTGAGGTTACAAGATATCAAAGAAAGTGTGAATCACTGCACGTTTGGCGTGTGCGTGCGTATGTGTGCATATGTGGGTGGATGTTAACATTATTAAGAATAATTATTTTTAGCTTTTTTAATGATAAACAAATAGTTTTGACATTGAAATTATATACCTGTTTGATGTAAATTCTTTAACAAAAATCTTTTTTTTTTTTTTTTAATTGGGTCCAATTCTAGAAAATAATTGCCCCTCCCTGGCTTTTCGTTGAAAAAGCAACATTCATGTGTTTAACATATTTAACACGTCTATGTGTCATGGGTCGTGCATTTATTTGTTCCATGATTTTAGAATTTTTGTTTTCCTGATTGGAATACTAGGACTTTATATTTTACGTTGTCGTTGTCGTTTGCTTAAATCAACAACACCGCAATTCGTTTCATGTTATCATATTTCTAGCCCATATATTCACTCTTGAGTTGTAAACATTATACACACACATAGCCTACACATATTATATATATATATATATGTATATATTATATATAAATGTGTTTGCGTGTATATGTGTGAGTGCGTGTGTGCGTGGGTGTGTGGATGTTGTTGTGTGTGTACTAGAAAGAAAATTTATAGCGGAATACAGGTATACTAAGGTTATTTTTTTGTTAGCCGTTGGAACTATAAAGCATGACTGAAACTGAATGGATTTTTCTCCTCACTTCATATATTAATTATTTAGATCATTTTGTAGAAATGCAAATATTGGTATCAGTGAAGTAGCACAAACGAAACACACTGATGTTTCAACCAAGCGTGCATATGAACCTTTTTTTATCTAACATAGGCCTATCTGATAAAATAAATCACTATTTTTGTCATTATTTTTTAAACCTAGAATTCATATCTTATTAGGAATAAGAGACCATCAAACACAAGAAAACGAAATCGCTGTGAAAGGGCGTTTCCATGGGAAAAAATGATTAACAAGTTAAAAAGAAGAACAATTCATAAATTAATTAATGTTTAAGACTGCTAACGTTACCCTTTTCTGTTTTGTGTTTGCTCTAAAGAACCCAAGGAAAAACCATGGTACAAACAGATTTATTTTGTTATTTCTGGATTTTCTGGCGTGGTGGTGTTGTTAATTGTACTGGCATTTGTTGGTGGTTTCATCCGCTCAAAGAAGAGAGATGGTAAGTCTTTTATTATTGTTAGAAGTCTTCATGCGTATGGTTTGTTTGTGGGAAGAAAACAAGCTGTCAAATTGTAATCTAACGACAATGAAACTAAATCTAAATATGACACATGGTAGGAATCAGGAACAACAGACTGTTTTTACCTGTTTCATTCAACAATAACTATTATAATGATAACCATTCCTTGTTATCCCAAAGGCCTACACTCGTAACGAAATATGTCAATATATTTGTAAAGCGCTTAGAGACATTTGTGATAAGCGCTATAAAAAAGCTAAATATTATTATTATTATTAGAATGAAAAGGAAGAAAGATTGTTGTAAATTCATATGAACAGTAGGGCTGACAGTTTTGTGAACCTTGTTATATGTGAACGTGATGGAAAACGTCTCGTTTTAATTATCACTATGAGCGGGTGACGTTACCATTTACCTCAAAAATGATTACAATAGCTATAGGGCTGACGCATATCATAATAATATATAACAATGGTATGATAAAGTAAAGTATTCCTCCAAGTACATTATAAATACAACACTTCTTGAGCAGTAGAAGTATCGCCGAAATAAAGAACAAAACAAAAAAAGTTGTTTAAGTACTGAGGACCAATTGATTATCTGCCCCAAAATATTTGATACGTTACGGACTAAGAAAGGACCATAATGTTATTGGCACCTTACAAATAAGTTTCCCTTTTGTGATTTGTTAGTAGAAGGATCATCAGCCGCAGCTATACAGACCTCTGGAAATCTACCAGATGATGAAACATCTCACACCAGCAAGCCAACATCAACTACCGGTGTTAAGGTAAATTCAATTTATCGTTAACCTTTGATATGAATGTTGAACTACTTCAGATAATTATTGAGCACAAATAATCACAAATATTTTGAAGAATTGAGCCCCATTAGGGAAATTTCAAAACTCTGTTTATAGTATAGACAATTATGTCTGGAATATGCAATAATAGTATTGTTATGTTTTCAACTTATGAGATGAACCAATCTAACATTTCCTTTCGGTAGATTTATTTGAAAGTGTTTAATGGTTTTAATTCTTTGTTTATTTCAAGTTTATTTATGTATTTTTTTGTTTATTTTAACTGATTTGAAATGATTTTTTTGAAGGATCCGTGCAACCTCCTTCTTGTTAATTCGTAAAGTGACATTTATCTTTCGGTTTCCAGTCTTTGGACATGACCTTCGATCAATCAGACCCTACATACGCAATTCCTGATGTTTCCGAAGTACCCCATACCTATATGGCATTGCAGTGCAAATCATCAGCTAGTACTAGCCAACAAGTCTCCTATCCCAACACCCCAATTGACGATCATGGTGATGCTGTACTTAACGTTAGCCCCACTCTCGTCCGCAAGCAAATGAAGACACATTCACATCTGAAGGAGGAGCCTACTTATGTTAACACCGAATGTGCGTCCAGTTATTGTGAAATTAGTACAGATATTCCAAACATTGTTAAGGATCCCACTGACCTATCAAAACCCACAAATGTAGTTCCCGATGTTTCCGAAGTACCCCATACCTATATGGCAATGAAGCCTATAAAGAAGTACAAATCCTCAGCTGGTACTAGCCAACAAGTCTCCAATCCCATCACCTCAGTTGGTGATGATCATGATGCTGTACTTAACGTTAGCCCCACTCTCGTCCGCAATCAAGTGAAGGCACATTCCAATCTGACGGAGGAGCCTACTTATGTGAACACCGAAGGTGCGTCAACTTATTGTGAAATTAATACAGATATTCCATACATTGTTGAAGATCAAACTGAGGGCCGTGATGATGTGTTTACAACTTACATCTAGAGAAAGGATATAGAAGTGATCATAGTTTAAAGCAATTGGTTAAATTAATACTATTGTTATGTTTCATATTCTTTCCATGTAACGAACACAACATGAGCACTGTATCTAAATGAAAGCAAAGCTGCAAGTTTGTAACAAATATTCATAAAATTGTTAAGGATTACTCTGATAGCTTTGGTAATATTTTACAACGTCCTTCTAAAGAAAGTAATTTAAAGGGTGCGTTGATTACCTTATTACTTATCGCTTTACAAAGAAAGTCGTTAGTATACATTTTGCTGTTATGTTACTCAACCCCCTCTCTGGATCTGAAAAATTATTTGAATTATAGTAGTGATGCAATAATTCAAATTTCAAGTGTACATGAAAACATTGGAAAGTTTGGTTTTATTAACACTACTCTTATATTTCACATCCCTTTTCTGCACGTAATAAAAACAACTGAATTTTTAATTTAAGTTATGATGACAAAAGTATGAACGTAAAGTGTACATGCATTTCAAATAAGTGTATAATTTTGCTTGGCGTGTGGGTCAATTGTAATGATATATTAAAGGTAAAGACCGGTAGTGGTAAAAAATTGCGGTTCAAGGGTTTGGGGTGCAAAATATCAATTCAATATTGTTTCAATATTGCCTTCAGAGGTTTAGATGGCAATACTTCAACCTAAATTCGCATAAAAGCAGAAATATAATTATGCCAAAATTTTCAATGTTGAAGTGTATTCGCAATATTATATAAATTACCAAATATATCAATTAATAGGCGGTTTCCTGGCAAAATTTGCATCATCACGTATTAGTCAAAACATATTCTTTCACATGATTGGTAATAAGAAATTCAATTTCATTTTTTGAGAGGGGGCGTTTCCAAAACTAAGTCTATACCTTTAAGGAATATAGCAATTACTAGAAATATATACGGCAAAAGCGATTTTATTTTCACCAGAATATTTAATTAGTGGTTATTGCAAAAATATGACAAAACCAGAAAGCGGTTTAGGGCACTTGATTGCTAAATTTCTTTTAAAGTTTATTAGTATATATATATATAGCAAAAGATGGAAATAATCAAAGTGCAGCATCGAGTAGCTTGAAAAGGCTTAACATAATATTGTACTGCATGGAAGATCGAAATGAGGAAGTGTATAAACTGAGTGAACTGAAATTTATTTTCATACTAACACTTGAATATACTTATATCGTCCAGGGGATGCTTATGGCAAGTAAATCGCTAATAAAAAGTGTAAAATAAAACAAATGTTTGTAGCAATCATTTCATCAGAGACTGGTTTGTGGAACCAAAAGATAAGTGCCTCTTTATGTAAGTAGAGTGACAGTTTTAAGCACCTTATTGTTAACTGAAAGTAGAATTTATATTTTGCGATGTCCACTTGTCTATTAAATGCCTGCCCCCACGTTAGTAGATCACGGGGGTGCGTGGCATTTCGCATATTAAAAACAATTGATATATGTTGAATCTAGATTGACATGTAAGTTAAAACAAACTTAGAAATAATAAAAGCTTACCCGACGAAACTGAAAATAATAAAAAGAGATGACGACATTGCTATGAAAAATAAACTTTGACCAAAGTCAATCCGGATACTATGAATTAAATTAACTGGGGTTAACATACACTTAATTATAAAGCTACTGATATGGAAAGCATTACGAATTTTTTTTTTTTATTGTGGCAATTACACTCATATTAAAGATATGGTTTTAGAACAAAGAAGATAAATCGGGACAAGGTTGCTGAAAATAAATAGATCTTTCGACTTTAACGAATTTTTCGAAATGACGTTAATATATTATGTATTCAAATTGTTTATTTTTAATTTGTTTATACATGCTTCAACTTCAGGTGCGCTTGGCAGAGACTCGCATAAATTTGTTCCTGTCTAGAATGAAAACATTCCGCAAGACTGTACCATTCTCCTTTTTGTTCTACTTTTCATTTTCAACTCTTTACTTTTCTACCCCTCTCCTCCAATATTTCGTATATTTTTGGATCAACTTTTCATTCTTTCGTCATCTTCCTTCTCTTCCTCTTTCTAGTTCCCCCTCTCTCTCTCTCTCTATCTCTCCTTTTTTTAACCTTTGATGACACGGAAGTTTTTGATTTTTTAAACATTTGTACTATATTTCGAATTTGATTCATATTTTGATCAGTTATTATGTTTTACGTTGACTTTGTTAATTGATCAATTTGAGCTTTCCAGCTGCATCTTCTTTTATTGCAATAAACCGAATTAATTCAATTCAATCAATTAGAATCTTATTCCAATTCAGTAATGTCCTTGTAAATATCCTCGTCACTCATTCCATTTACAGAGAGATAGTCCTCGCAATAAAAAATGAGGAACAACATGGATTTGTCATTAAAAGAAACGAACTATCTAAGTATCGTTCATGAAAAGAAAACAAGAATAAACTAAAAAGGGAGGGGAGAGATAAGGGAAGAAAGAAAGGAGCAAAGAAAGAAAGAGGAGAAAAAAAAGAAAGAAAGATGTTAAAAGTTTACTTTCAATATAATTATATTGTCATGCCAATATCTGATAAAAGCTCTTTTGCATTGGTGCACGGTATTTTGAGGATGTGGAAGATAGATATTTGTAAATATTTCATACTAGTTTCAGTTGATTTCATTCCTATAAACTATGATAACCATGGTCATGCATTGGTTTCCTTGTTTCACATGGTGTTGAGGGACTTACTATCTGTTAGTGTGTGCGTGGGAATGTGTATATGCATCGAAGAAAGTCATATCTAGTAGGTGGAAGATAGTTGTGACATAGAGAAGCGAAGAGTCATTAATGAGCACTCTTTTTTTTCCCTCAATTTGTGAGAAAATATTTAGCGGCGAATCAGCGGCGAGGGGGAGGAAGGAGGGGAGGCAAGGTTAGAGAGCACTATATTTCTTAAACTGAACACCTGCCCCCCCCCCCCCCCCCACCCCCCCCTGGGGCCTAAAAAAAAAAATTTGTGGTTACCAATTTTTAAAAAACTTTTTTTTGCCAGGGTTGTGGGTCCAAAACCCCTGCCCCCTAGATCATGATGGATCATTGAAGCAACTGCAAGGAATTAAAAAACAAAGCTTACTACGCATATTGTATATATATATGGAAGTGTATTGTGGTAAATCCATCCCAAATCATTACAATACTCCTCACAGTTCCCATGTCTTCTGTTTTGACAAAACAAATCTGTCATTGTGCTTCTACATGTACTGTCTCATCTAAATTCATGTCTAAACTCTTCAAACTAGTTAGATCTTAACTCAACCTCGTACTTTTACAAACAAAGCTTTGCGCATGAATGTCCATAGGTTTGTATGTATTTTTTTGTATAAAGGCCTATCTTAAACTCTACTCAAACTTTGCTCTTTTGTGTTTTTTGAGCCAAAATAAATCCTAAATAAACCATGCTTTTTAAAGGTAATACAAAGTTTTGTGAAATTGCGAAAATTGGCTGGATAGTGATTCTTTACATTTTCGATATATTTGATGTCCCTGTGGATGTATCATAAGCACTAAAAAAATTAGCCCCTAAAACACTTCTGCTTTCGAGAAAAATTGAATATCAAAATTTACCGGTGCTCCCGGTAAGTTTTGATAAATTTCAAATAGCGCCTACGGCCATACAATGATAGCTGCGACCATGAACATCTCATAATATGTAGTTGTGATATATAATTTCCAAACGGGAATAGCCAATCGGTCAGTTTTAGTCAAGAAACATTATTTTATAGCTTAATTGATATATTGACCTTCAGAGGGAGCTATACAACATAAAAACAGTTTATTATTTATAATTTCATCACTTTAGACTCGATTTCAACCGCGACATTGATCGCTGAATATTGTAGGATGGCATATGCTTCCAATATGTTCATGTGGTGGTGATTATTTTACCTGACTGCTAAGAAAGCATAAATACTTGTAAGTAAGCAACCAGACGGCGACTTTAGGTCCTCTCCGAGGGACCTGATTAATGAGGATTAATGCCTTACCAAAGGGCACTAGCACATCGCCTTGGTTTCGAACCCGGTTCACCGGATTACGAGACCACTGCTCTACCGACTGAGCTATCGCGCCTCTACTTTGAACCAAATTCATGACCCCATACCAAAACCTTGTATTACCTTTAATGCATAATATGACGATATTAATTTGCATAATAATCCTTTTACTTTTCCAAAACAGCAAATGACATGCTTTGACTGCTATATTTTTTTCAAAGCTCAAAAAGGCCATTTTAACAAGCAACTCAATAATTTGAACTCTGACTACAATAAATGATTATTTTAAGTGTCTTTATATCGAGCATATACATGCTTTGAGAACAGATCCACACAAGCTGTTCCTCCCTAAAAGGATACAGAACTATATATATATTTAACTAGATTATTGCGACGTGGTTTGGAGAAATATAAATAAAACTTTTGTAAAGAAGCTCCAGGTCCTTCAAACTAGAGCCATTCGAACCGTTGATGCAATATATTCCTTAACTCTTCTGTGCGAGCAGTTGAGAATTTATTCCTTAAATACAAGAAGAAACAAGAATACTCTTTATATTTGTTTTGTTTGATTGATTTTATTCTGCGTTCAAATAACAAAATCAAAATTATACACGTAAGCATGAGTATTACATACATAGTAAATCATGTTTAATAATATTATACAATAACCATAATCAAAAACATTCAAACATGTATTACGGATATTTGTATATATTTTCCTTTGAACTAAAAAGATAAAGTTCAGAACGCAAGATGATAAATAACATCGCAAATCGGAGTCGCCTAAATTATTTTCACAAATATTTAAATGTAAACGGTCGAACAATGAATGAAAAACTAGGCCTTCAAGAAACGGGTATCTATACAAATAAGTTTTCTATTCTTAACGGCTCATACCATGTGCATAAAGTAAAGCCTTGATGTCAACATTAAGGCAGAGAAAATAGCGCCATCTATAGTTGATAAGAAGACTGCACGACACGGTTCTCAGCTGTCATATTTAAGTGTCTATGCAAACCATGACAAATCGTATTTTTCGTTTGATATTGTTACATGCAAAAGCATAGCCGACTCTTTAACAATTGAAAATAAAATTGCAATAAGTTTAAGATCAGAATCTATGATGAGGAAAGGTTAAAAAAACAAAGCTTTTCTAATGTTAAAAAAAAAAAGTATAGCGTATACAATAATGGGAATGTACCTCTTACAATAGATTATAATAAAGTAAAAGCACGGGTTTAATTCACATCGAGTATTAGATCTGTAAACAGAAACTGACTTTCAATGTTTAGTTTCGTAAATATCCCTGTTACACATAATACAGTAGCTATATAATCCCATTTTTCTTACCATATTAATATTCTTCAAACAAGGTAAAAATTAAGTATCGATAACTGTGGAAGAAAAGACACTCGATTTGCATTTATCTTTACGTTATTTAATGCTAAATGAGATCGGTATACTAGGCATAAATATCCCAATAAACAAAACACTAAAAAGTAACCTCTTTTGGGAGTGTATTTTAAGTGATTTTAAAGTATGGTGCCTTTTGAACTAAATTTAAACGTTATCGACACGTGCTTGCATTTAAACAAAAAAGGAACTCCTGTTCACGTTTTCATCTAACCTAAAAACCACCAATTTATCAAGCGACTGGAGTAACGTGATTCCACTTACCTCTGTAAATCACGTGTTTATGACCAAATAACCACTTGACCAAGCAACGAGTTTTTTGTCCGTTAATTGATGGTGGTGATAAATAAGTAATTATTTGGTCTTGTAAGCACCTTAATCGATTGGTTTCACAGGTTATCCAAGGTTGATGGTAATAATCACGTTACTTACACCGGCTAATCGTCTTATTGTTCTGTCCGTGAATCTCTGGTTATATTAAATTAGTAATTCTGAGGTGTCTTACACACCTCTTTAAATGGTTTCAAAGTTACCATAACTTTCTTGGTTATGATCACGTAGCTAAAACTGATTACTAATCTAAGCTGTGAATCCGTGATATTTAGGTGTGAAAATTAGTAATTATTAGGTGTCTTAAAACACCTATTTAAATGGTAGTCAAAGTTGCCAGCAGTTCCGCGGTGATGATCTCGTGACTCAAACCGATTATTAATCTAAGCTGGGCATAAGTGACTTTAAGGTGTGAAAAATTAGTAATTATTAGGTGTCTTAAAACACCTTTTTAAATGGTTTCAAAGTTACCATAACTTTATTGGTGATGATCACGTAGCTAAAACTGATTACTAATCTAAGCTGTGAATTCGTGATATTTAGGTGTGAAAAATTAGTATTTATTAGGTGTCTTAAAACACCTATGTAAATGGTATTCAAAATTGCCAGCAGTTCCGCGATGATGATTTCGTGTCTCAAACGGATTATTAATCTAAGCTGGGTATTCCGTGATTTCCAGGTGTGAAAAATGAGTTATTCTTGGGTGTCTTGATGGTTTCACAGTTACCATTTAAGTTCCGTGGGGATAATCCCGTGTCTGTTGGCATATTTCTATTTTCACCAGTTGATAACTGACTGTTGGCATCTTTTCATTGCACCAGTTGATAACCGGTCTGTGTGCATATTTCCAGTTGCACCAGATGATGACTGCTGGCTGACTGTTGGCATGTTTCCAGTTGAACCAGCTGACACAAATTAATTTGCATATTGAATATGGGGTGTGTGCAGATCTATGTTTTTTAAACAGTTTATCTGAATTTACAGCATGTTTCTTAATTACTGATGATTTAGTTATATGCAATTCATTTCGAAAATACTACAAATATAAATTACCAGTTATTAGGACATTTCGCTACTTCGTATAAATTACATTTAATTAAACATGAATAAGGAAAACATTAACTAGAACTAAAATAATTTCAATAAAATACAAGTATATGAAAAAATTTCGATTAAATTAAATTATGTAAGTCTACTTATTACCAATGCCTTTACATTGGAAATACAGACGTACCAGTATTGAAGTGTTGTTGCCGTTCAACTGGTTGAAAGTTTTACCAAATGGTTCTAATGGCTCAGCTAGACCAGTTGAATTCTAACTGGTCTGGATCAACTGGATCATTTAGCCCATTTCAATTTCCGGGGTTACCAGTTGGCATTAACTGGTTCATCAACTGGACCAGTTGCAACTAGCTTTCTCCTCTGGGATGTTTGCAACCACCCCCCCCCCCCACCCCCACCCCCTCTAATCCCAAACTGCTTCCGGCGCGCCTGGACGTAATTATGGAAGATCAAAACACGATGTTCAGAAACGGGATGAGAACGTCATTATTTTGGTTTATTTATTGTGTAACATTTGCGTAATTATTGGGTTGAACGCGGGTTACAGTAATATATTTCCTCTTCGACGTAATATTCACGTGAATTTCACGCAGATATTTTGACTAAAACTATCACTAACGCTTCACGTGTTTCTGTGACGCGATAATTTCGTTTATGAAGATGTAATTTCATAACCAAAAAAAAACACGGGAGTATTAGGTTTCCAAACCATGGTCTCCAAGGTAGGGATAATCACGTCATTATAATGGTGATATTGCAGTGACAATTGCGTGATTTAGTGTACGTGTGTTTTAAGTGACCTAGTGCAATAAACGTATTAACACATTTACGTAAATGTCCGGTGTTTGAAGAACGTAACTCTCCTCAAGTCGATACCTTGATATTGACGTGATTTTCACGTGATTTTGTTTATTGGGATGAAATGATTATCTCAGTCATATATGGTACTCTGTGATAAAATAATCATTTGTTATTATTGTATGATTTAATTGAATATTCTCACTTTATCATAGCAGACATCTCCGTGACAAAATGTATTTTAGAATTGAAAATAAAAATTAATTTAGAACTTCCCTCAAAACAAAAGAGCTTGAAATGGCTTTTAGTGGAACAATAACGACCATTAGTTGTCGGATCGACTTAAGTGATTGCAATCACCTAAGTAATATTCTGATTTTCAGACCCTTTTACCGGATGGTAGTACGTTTTGTGCTGCACAAAGATTCAATCAGTTTAATTTTGGCCATTATAAGTAGTGGTTTATTGATGTAGACAAATGGTCATTTACCTGTTACAGCTCAATTTATGTAAGTTATTACCAAAGAAAAAAAACGATGTAAATCAGTCACTCAATAGTGTCTGACAGTGATGTCTAGAAGTTAAACGGGTTTCTTGCATACTTTGACACTAGGACACTGTTAATGTTTAAATTTCACATATAGGACATACATGCCATATTCATAATTCTTGCAAAGTTCTACATAATTTGATGCTGGCTGTAGTATCTTCATAGCAATAATGAGTAGTATGGTGATAATGATAGCAATAGGGATATTAGTATTATCTACTGTAATAAGTGTAACAATATTGAAAATAACCTAGGGATTGATTGATTGACAGCCATAAAACAGTGTTTCTCTATATTATCAAATTTGTATTCGTGTTTGGGGCTCGCACACACTAAAGGCCTATGTGGGTTTTAAAGCAAGCAGCTCTCGATATGCCTGTATATATATGTTGAGAAATTATAATTTGGTATTGAGTTGATATTCAAGTTTCAAGGTTGAAATCACAGACACTGAATACATATTATACGCATATATTTTCTCTAAGCGTATAACTCATTCAAAACATATATGTAAGAAAAGTGCTGAGCAAAACACGATAAAGGGTGCGTTCAATCGACATTTTTTCACCCTAGAATTACGATTTTTAAAGACGTTTAGTTTAAAACACGTTCCGTTCAAGCGATTTTTTCGTCGGTCGTAAAAATAAACGTGTTTTAAAACACAAACATGAACCGCTGAAAAAGATGCGTTTTGTATCATGATTCTGCAGAATCAGGGTAGCTAAAATTCGATTGAACGAACGGAGATCTCAAACATGATTCTATGGCGTCATTATCGTGGCCTGTTCCGGTTTGGGCAAAAAACGCGCGCCTGTTTTTCATGCAATTTGCGTTCACTATACTATGGTATTTATCGTGGCCTGTTCCGTTATGTTATTCCTTGTTTTCCTTCAATCATTTTCTCTTTCTGTCTTTCCTTATGTTATTCTTTGTTTCTTCCTTCTATTCATATGTTATTCTTTGTTTTTTTCCTTCTATCACTTTCTCTTATGTTATTCTTTGTTTTAATCATTCTATCACTTTCTCTTTCTGTCTTTCCTTATGTTATTCTTTTTTTTTTGTATAATTATACCACTTTCTCTTATGTTATTCTTTGTTTCTTCCTTCTAATCTTATGTTATTCTTTGTTTTTACTTCTATCGCCTTTTCTTATGTTAATTTTTGTTTTGAGCATTCTATCACTTTCTCTTTCTGTCTTTCCTTATGTTATTCTTTGTTTCTTCCTTCTATCACCTTCTCTTAAGTTATTCTTGGTTTTTATAATTATTTCACTTTATATTATGTTATTCTTTGTTTCTTCCTTCTATTCTTATGTTATTCTTTGTTTTTTCCTTCTATCGCCTTTTCTCATGTTATTCTTTTTTTTATCATTCAATCACTTTTTCTTTTTGTCTTTCCTTATGTTATTCTTTGTTTCTTCCTTCTATCACCTTCTCTTATGTTATTCTTTGTTTGTATAAATTCTATCACTCTCTCTTATGTTATTCTTTGTTTTAATCATTTGGCCTTTTGTTATGTTATTCTTTGCTTTGATCATTCTATCACTTTCTCTAATGTTTTTCTTTGTTTTAATCATTCTATCACTTTCTCTTACTGTATTTTCTTATGTTATTCTTTGTTTCTTCCTTCTATCACCTTCTCTTATGTTATTCGTTGTTTTTATAAATTCTATCACTTTCAATTATGTTATTCTTTGTTTTAATCATTCTATCACTTTCTCTTTCTGTCTTTCTATCACTTTTTTATGTTATTCTTTGTTTTTATAATTCTATCACTTTCCTAATGTTATTCCTCTGTATTAAATCATTCTATCAAATTTCCCGAGAGCCAGTCTATAGAAACAGCCAGTCCTCGAGTATTAAAGCAGTCGATATCAATTTTATATGCCGAATTCAAACAAAAATCTATATACCAAGAATGCTTACCTTATCCTTTTATCGAGTAAAGATTGGTTAAAACATCACGGAAAATCTGATAAACTCTCTGTTTATCCCCGCCAGAGAAATGAATGAAATTTGTGATCAGTTGGGAATCGCAGAAAAACAGCACTGTGTGGTGTCTGTGCTCGCTCAAAGGACATTTTAACACGCAAACCAATGGGTATCGCAGCAAGATTTTTATTTTTTCCCGGTAACTGGAATTTTGCCGGTATTTTACTCTTGGACTATTAAATGGTTTTGCATTTGTCGTTTCTTTACGGGAATGGCTAAAATCAGGACTGCAATTTATGTCCATCATCATTCAACCACTTCAATCAGATGTTAGTTTTATTCATGGGAACCTATAATCTACAAGCTGAGCTTTATAATAGGTTCCTCAAATTTCACCCTGTATAAGCTTCTATTCAATACAATTAATTTCGACGTCTTTTCAAAGAATTAATTATTTAATGTGACACTTTTAGTACATTTCATATTACGTTCTGATTTTGTCAATTATGCGAATTCTTTTTTTGTGAAATGTGAAACAAATAAACTTGAAACTTGAAACTTGAGTTATTATTCACGCTGATAAACGAGGAAACGACAAACCGTTCGAATTATGCATTTTCGTGGCTTTTATTTAACATGGGATTCTGTCATTTCTACATGTTTAATTTTACCATGGCAGTCCATAAATTCACGCCAATATTATAATTGCATTACAAACAGATTTGAGTATCCAACGGAACTAGTGCTGGAATCTAGGCTGAAAAATAAGGAATCATATGAAGAAAAATAATCTGCACCCCATGCATAAACCTTAAAATCAAAATGTGTGAAATCAAATTGTGTAGCCAAAGAAAAGGTTAAACCACGGCTAGAAACCCCTTTTCGTAAACAAATGTCCCCTCCCCCCTGCATTGCTACGAGCACCCCTTGCTAGCCGTCAGGAATGCCTGATCAGACGGGGAAGATTTTTGTGTAACCCGGATGCACCATCCATTCTCAGTTCGCACCAACGATCAGCAAAAGTGCATTTCACACAAATTTGAGTATTAGTGCTGGAATCAATGCCAGAAATTTAATATAATTTAATTTGATTTATTTATTATGTCCAAATAGGATAATTGTTCATATTTACATTGACAATCTTGCTTCACAGTTATTTCACAGGAACAACATATAATTGCAATGATAAGAACTTAACTAAATACATGTGAATTGTAAACACATACTTCATGTTTGTCTGAATTGTGTTTAACCTCGTTTCTGATTTAGTCTCAGGACCCTGTTTAGTATACATTTAATATACATGCTCATGATGAATATACTTTTTAATACTCTTTCTTCTTCTTTTTCTTTTTCTTCTTCTTCTTCTTCATCTTCTGCATCTTCTCCTTCTTTTTTTTTTTCTTCTTCTTCTTCTTCTTCTTCTTCTTCTTTTTTCTACTTCTTCTTCTTCTCTCTCTCTTCTATACCCTACCTTTTCTTTTATTCTTATATGCTCTAATCAGAAGTAGGTATTTTTTTTCCTTCTAAGTATTCCTTGATATGGTATAACAGTAGGGGTACAACTGATGATTTAACCACAAAACAAATGGTTATCAACAAAGATTCCCCCCCACCCCAAAAAAAAAAAAAAAAGAAAAGAAAAAGTTGCCATTCATTTTGAACAGAATTCTCCATTTACCGATGCATGATCAAATTGAAGTAAGCCGACCCTTGCGCATGTACAGCCAATGGATGCTGAACATAGCATATCAATAATGGAATGAATAAGACTAAAATTGATCTTAAAACTGATATGGATCACACTCTAATTTAAAATCGATTTAAGGTTCAAATCGGTTTTATTTATTACATGAAACAGCTCATT